>CAXAJV010000025.1:0-7500 GCA_963969225.1 Xylocopa violacea | reverse complement strand
AAAAAGCCGCGTAATTTGGCCGGGAATGATTCTAACCGCGGTTTTCAGCGCGCGGACCTCGACGTGGTCCGGCCCTGGCGCTTTATTATTTTTGAATGTTCGAACGGTACCCACGACCTCTGCCTCCGTGATGGGGGCAGCGTCGGGAGTACCGGGCGCGATGCGTGCGCCTTCCCTAATGACACGTTGATCCGGCGTGTCTTCTTCTTCCCGGTCGTCGGGAACGTGTGCCTCCAAGAGCAAGCTGGCTGTTTCGCGGCAATTCGATGTGATTTCACTACCACGCCGGAGAGTGCTGAGAACTCTCTCAACTCGGAGTTTCTTCGCCTGGTACTTGTATACGGTGCTCCAGGGCCCCGAGTTCCCGTTCGACGTAACAAATCGTCGCCAGCTTTCGAGCTTCGTCCGCTTCACCGTCCTACTGTATTCCCGCAAAGAAGAACGGTACTCTAGTAGTTTTGCCCGGCGGGCGGCTTCGTCTCTTTCCCTCTGGAAGGCACGACGTTGACGATACACGTGCTTTTTCTTTTTGGTTAACTCGCGAGTCCACCACGGGTTGGACTTTCTAAATACGCGTTTACGTGGCATCGACGCGGCGCAGGCGTCAGTAATGACGCCTGTGAGCGTTTCCGCCATCTTCTCGACGTCTTCCATAGAGTCGAGCCGGAGGGCCTCAAGCCTCGATCTAGATAGATCGGCTAGGCGACCGCAGTAGCGCTCCCAATCGGCCCGACGAGTGTCGAACCGAGTGCTCGCACCACCCCGATCCGCCGTTTTGGCTCTCGGTACCCTCAGCCCGATATCTATGGCGTTGTGATCGCTATTGGCCCAACCGCACCTTACCTTCCAGCCCCTGACGAAAGGGAGCATGGATGGCGACGCCAGGGTTACATCGATGAAAGACTCACCCCTCGTCGACCAATAGGTGGGCGGCTGCCGAGCGTCATTCACAACTTCCATGCCAAACGATCGGATGAGCGCTTCGAACATCGCACCTCTTTCGTCTGTTCTCTGTGGCCCCCAGAGTGACGACCGAGCGTTGGCATCTACCGACACTATGAGTCTCTTCCCCCTCAGAGACTGAAACACCATCTCGAGGTGTCTGAGGTGCTCCTCGATTTCGTCGCTATACTGGAAGTAGCATGATGCGACGTATATCGAGAAGCCGGGCGCTAGCACTTCTGCACACACACAGTGTTCCGTGCTTAGCTGCGAGACAAAAACCATCTCGAAGCGAGGGTTGCACACGGCAACCGCAGCCCACGGGAATTGTGAACTGACGGCCGCCACCCTCGCCCCGATCCCTAGTCCACTAACGGTGTGGCTCGTGCCCGAAGAACTGACGTATGGTTCCTGCAACAGCAGGACGTCTAAGTGCTTCGAGGCTACGAGCTGACGCACCTCGCCTGCAACTGTAGCTGAATGTTGCATGTTCAGCTGCAGTATCCTAATACCCGTGGTCTCGATTACGGACGGTGACGTCGTCGTCGACGTCGGTACGGTCGCGGACGCGGACGCGGGCGCGGTGGGGTTGTGGGGGGACGCGGTCGCGGAGGGAGGGTTCGCGGAGCTATCGCTTGATTTTATTTTTGTTCCTATCACAGACTCAGCCGGAGATACCGGATCCGACCTGAGTCTCGCGTCGCATTTCGTGATTCGTATCTGGACAGCGCGAAGGCTGATACCTAGAGGCCGCGCCAGAGTCGTATGAGCAGAAGCACACCCGGTCGCGGCTTGGCGATGATGCCGAGGAGCGGCCGTCATCGAGCGCGTTACCGGGCGGCTTCGTTGCTCGACAATGGGGCCAACACCTGGGGGCGAGGTCTCGGGCCGAAGGATGTTCGCCCGCCTTGACCTATTCATCGCCACGATGACTCCTCCCGATCCTGCCCTCACCCGGAGATCCGAATGGAGGGCTATTTTACCTCCGGAGTATTTAGGATCGAATGAAGCCATCATGAAATTTGCGAAATTAGGGGGGGTGATGCTTCATACATGGAGTGAAGGTGGGGTCGTCACTCCCCATCGGCGCGCATCACACGCCGCTCTGCCTCTTGGTGCTTTCTCACGAATCGGGACGGTGGGGTCGTTACTCCCCAACAGCGCGCACCGGCGCTGCCCTGCCGGGGCCGCGGTCTCCTGGTGCAAAATACCGGGAGACTCACGCGAGAGCCATAAAATTCGAGGGTGATGCTTCATACGTGGAGTGGAGGTGGGGTCGTCACTCCCCATCGGCGCGCATCACATGCCGCTCTGCCTCTTGGTGCTTTCTCACGAATCGGGAAGGTGGGGTCGTTACTCCCCAACAGCGCGCACCGGCGCTGCCCTGCCGGGGCCGCGGTCTCCTGGTGCAAAATACCGGGAGACTCACGCGAGAGCCATAAAATTCGAGGGTGATGCTTCATACGTGGAGTGGAGGTGGGGTCGTCACTCCCCATCGGCGCGCATCACATGCCGCTCTGCCTCTTGGTGCTTTCTCACGAATCGGGAAGGTGGGGTCGTTACTCCCCAACAGCGCGCACCGGCGCTGCCCTGCCTGGGCCGCGGTCTCCTGGTGCAAAACACCGGGAGACTCACGCGAGAGCCATGAAATTCGAGGGTGTTGCTTCATACGTGGAGTGAAGGTGGGGTCGTCACTCCCCATCGGCGCGCATCACACGCCGCTCTGCCTCTTGGTGCTTTCTCACGAATCGGGAAGGTGGGGTCGTTACTCCCCAACAGCGCGCACCGGCGCTGCCCTGCCGGGGTGCACCTGAGTTCCGCAGTGAGCACTGCGGACGGTACACGGTAGGTGGGAACTCGTTGAGCTGGTATGCTGAACGAGTCTCCTGGTAATAGAGGTAAGTCGTCCTTGGACAATGAGCGGAGTCTCGACTTCGAGATAGGGTATCCACTGGTCGACCGTCCGAGCGTTCGATACGCTCGGTTGGTCGACTGGGACCCATGCGATGACCGATTCGTTGGTCGGCCACCTGATTGTTTAGACTAGGGCATTTTTGCCCTTTTCGAGACTCGACGGGAGACTGTTTGGTCTCCCAGCCTTAGCCAAATACGAGCCAGGCCATCGTCGTGCAAATACCATGAGGAGTGATCGGCCGGAAGTCGGCAAACTGCCCCTTAACTGGCGTCTAGGCGAGCTCGATAATTACGTTTCTTGTGGGGCCTCGTCTAGCTGACAAGACGAATCCCCTACGCAATTCTCGAGCTCTTGATGCTCGAGGTCTCACTAGACACTCGGGGCACCGATGCCAGGGGCTAGTTGCCTGCTTGCGTCGACAGGATGAGTTTATCAGGTCACTGAGTGCCCACTTCTACTGAATTTTTCACCATCACTCACCGTTCCTGTCTGACGGCTGACTAGACCGACCACTCTTCAGCTCCGGAGGGTGGGGTCGCCACTCCCCAACGGTGTGCACGATCACCGTTCCGTGCCCGAAGATAGGGACAGGTATATTCTAAGCCCGGCCCCGGGAGGGGGCTCGGACATGCTTCATCGCCATATATGGCATACGCGTAAGAGATACGCCCATAACCCCACTCCCCCGGCGAGCCAATACCGAGGGAGCGGGCGCGGAGAAACGAGCACCGCCATGCACCACTCATATTTTTCGTCATTTAAGTCCTTTGACTTATCCGTACATTTTGTACATTGTGTTATTCATTCAACACCTCTTGCGTAGGGAGAAGACCCAGTCCTGACTCATCGTCGGCTGTAAGGATATTTGATCTACTAACGCACCAATAGGTCAGGATTAACTTTGTTTTTAATTCCCAACCCGACAAATTACGTTCGATTATTTTTGTTCGAATTCGCAGTGGCAGCCCTTTGCTTCACCCACACAGATCTAGCTGTGGGACTACTGACGGCGGGAACCACGAGGAGGTGGCTGCTTGCTAACTATGGCCCGTAGGAGGTCACAGGTATTTTTATCCTTCCCACCTGCTATCCTAGAGATTTGCACATGGAGGCAACGACTAGGGGGGGTGCTCCCCTACACCATCTTAAATCCCAATGGGGCCATAGCTTCTCCCGCCAGATAGGGACAGGTATATTCTAAGCCCGGCCCCGGGAGGGGGCTCGGACATGCTTCATCGCCATATATGGCATACGCGTAAGAGATACGCCCATAACCCCACTCCCCCGGCGAGCCAATACCGAGGGAGCGGGCGCGGAGAAACCAGCACCGCCATGCACCACTCATATTTATCGTCATTTAAGTACTTTGACTTATCCGTACATTTTTGTACATTGTGTTATCTTTCAACACCTCTTGCGTAGGGAGAAGACCCAGTCCTGACTCATCGTCGGCTGTAAGGATTTTTGATCTACTAACGCACCAATAGGTCAGGATTAACTTTGTTTGATTCCCAACCCGACAAATTACGTTCGATTATTTTTGTTCGAATTCGCAGTGGCAGCCCTTTGCTTCACCCACACAGATCTAGCTGTGGGACTACTGACGGCGGGAACCACGAGGAGGTGGCTGCTTGCTAACTATGGCCCGTAGGAGGTCACAGGTATTTTTATCCTTCCCACCTGCTATCCTAGAGATTTGCACATGGAGGCAACGACTAGGGGGGGTGCTCCCCTACACCATCTTAAATCCCAATGGGGCCATAGCTTCTCCCGCCCAGATAGGGACAGGTATATTCTAAGCCCGGCCCCGGGAGGGGGCTCGGACATGCTTCATCGCCATATATGGCATACGCGTAAGAGATACGCCCATTACCCCACTCCCCCGGCGAGCCAATACCGAGGGAGCGGGCGCGGAGAAACCAGCACCGCCATGCACCACTCATATTTTTCGTCATTTAAGTCCTTGGACTTATCCGTACATTTTGTACATTGTGTTATTCATTCAACACCTCTTGCGTAGGGAGAAGACCCAGTCCTGACTCATCGTCGGCTGTAAGGATATTTGATCTACTAACGCACCAATAGGTCAGGATTAACTTTGTTTTTAATTCCCAACCCGACAAATTACGTTCGATTATTTTTGTTCGAATTCGCAGTGGCAGCCCTTTGCTTCACCCACACAGATCTAGCTGTGGGACTACTGACGGCGGGAACCACGAGGAGGTGGCTGCTTGCTAACCATGGCCCGTAGGAGTTCACAGGTATTTTTATCCTTCCCACCTGCTATCCTAGAGATTTGCACATGGAGGCAACGACTAGGGGGGGTGCTCCCCTACACCATCTTAAATCCCAATGGGGCCATAGCTTCTCCCGCCAGATAGGGACAGGTTTGGGAATCTCGTTAATCCATTCATGCGCGTCACTAATTAGATGACGAGGCATTTGGCTAATTTCTGTATTGACTCTCAGAAGGAGAGCCAGTAGACTTCCGAGGTTTAACCCCCTCGTAGGGTGTATAACAATAAATAAATAACAAAATATAAAATAAAATAAAATTTTATACGCGAGCCTACTTTCTAGCTCCGCTGCCACGGGATCTGCCCGCGAACTTGGAAAAATTAGGAACGGGGACCCTTTCGGGAGGCGAACTTGGCCACACACCGAAGTGTGCGCACAGGGAAAACCACGCGTAGGTGTCGCCCCGGGTTCTCCATGCATAGAACCCGCCCCGCGCCCTACTATACAAAAGTATAGTAGAACTCGCTCCGCTCGGTGTAAAGGGCCGAGACGGGCTAACATTAAAATTTCAGCTGGCAGCTGCTTCGTCTCTGTACTTCTCTTTGCCCTGTGGCTGCGTTCAAGGCATGCTGTTAGTGATTAAAATATTCTAGCCTTACGGCTTGGTCAATTATAAAGACTTTTCTTGTCATTTAGCCCGAAGGCAGTCAATTGTCCGTTAGTAAAATATCTAGCATGCATGTCCCATTTACTAAAACCATCCACCATTGGTTTCGTCAAGCATAAAATAGTAAATAAATAATTAACTAAATAAATAAATAAATAAATAAATAACTTAAAACGACTACAATGTGTAGTCGTAGTCAATAAACTCATTGGCCATCTCTATCGACGACCGGAGGGCGATTAATGAAGCCGTCAACAGGTCCTTTGGCTTGAGCCCTAGGCGCCTAAGATTTGTTTTTGTTTTGTCGGGCATAGCCCCCCGACAACCAATTACTATCGGTATAACTTCTGCCGACTTCCCTTTTAACTTATTCTTGATTAATTCAGCAGTATCCTTATATTTATTTAATTTCTCTCTGTATGCATTACGAAGATTCTCCTTATCTTCATACCGAACCGTAACGTCCACGACGAGGATCCTTTCGTGGTCTTTTATGACCACATCCGGTTTCCTCAATTCGCCGTGGACGTTAACGGCCGGCTCCTCGAATACTGCCCATTGTTTCGGCAGAGAGTCTATTATTAATTTGCAGATTTCATTGTGCCTTTTGATTCTCTTAGGCTTCGTGTGGATACAGTTACCCAACACATGACCTAGGGTCTCAGCCTGGACGCCACATCGTCTGCAAACATAATTTATACTGCTATTAGCTCTTCTTAGAGCTACTCTGGTTCCAAAAGTGTTCGTTCTTAATTTTAAGGCGTCCAGGTACCTGGACGGCTTCAATAATTCTGGCCTATAGAGCCATTGGTTTCCAATTTTGTCTTTAAAGAATTCTCTTATACCTTGGCCTTGGGAGACGAGCTGTCTCCACCTTTCCGTGTCTTTCTTTTTGAGCAGCCTCCTCGCTTCCTCGATGTCCTGCAGCTCTGCCGGCCATTGTAGGCCTATGGACGCGGCGTACTTCTTAACCAACGACTCCTGCCCTAGATACGCATTCCTCACCACCTCATCATCAGAATCACGCATTTTCAGCGCGTTCCTCAGTTTGGCCATTTTGACTATATTTGCCACCCTCTGGACACCTAGACCCCCATGGCTTTTGTCAGTATATACTATTCCGTCCGTTGTGGACGGATGTAAATGGAGTATTTCTTTTATGACTTGTTTTACCCCGTGATCTATTTGGTCTAGGCTGCCCAGGGGTGGCGGATTGGCCACCAATTTATGTATGTATCTGGGCAGGAGGTGTGTCCTTATTAGATTTACCTTCTGATGAGGCTTTAATTTCATTTTCTTAATGGTATTCGCCGCGTCCGTTATTTCTTTCACCGAGGTGCGCTGGAGGCCCCTCCACGGATCTATTGCAATGCCAAGGTACTTCATTACTGTCTCTGGGTCGGCGTAAGGAATGGCCTGCCGACCCAGAGACAATTCAGGATCAGCCATATACCATGTCTTGCCCTTGCCGACGATCTGAAACGTCGCACATTTCTCAGTTGCCACTTTCATGTCAAGTTTGCCAAGATAATCTTGCATTATTCTTAATTGTTTCTTGGCTTCGCCCTGGTCTTTTGCCAAGAGCACCAGATCGTCGGCAAAGGCCAGAATGGAGACATTCTCGCCTCCCATTCTTACGCCCTCCGACGTCTCGTCAATTTTCCCAATTAAGGGATCAATAACTAGATTAAATAGAAGCGGAGAGAGTGGATCTCCCTGCTTTACACCTCTCAGAAGG
>CAXAJV010000024.1:2500-7500 GCA_963969225.1 Xylocopa violacea | reverse complement strand
TCGTCGACCTCGAATTCTCGCAGAGTCGTGCCACCGCGACCGCTCTCTACGATCAGGTCGATCGTACCGTACCGTACCGTTTCGTTCGGAGGGGACGATTCGTCGCCGCCAAGCCTCGTTGTCGAGAGTCTGTGAAAACCCGTGCCATTGCGAGCTCGAACAACTTTATGCTCGCTTCGTGTTGTCGGGTGAAACGGACCGCCTCGAGGCTGTGTACGACGGCGAGTCCCAACGAATCTTTACCCGAACGACGAACGTGTGTACCGTCGTAGACCTCGAATTCGTAGGATCGCGTCGCCCGCTCTTTTATACCAGTCGATCGTACCGTACCGTTTCGTTCGGAGGGGACGATTCGTCGCCGCCAAGCCTCGTTGTCGAGAGTCTGAGAAAACCCGTGCCGTTGCGAGATCGAACAATTTTATGCTCGCTTCGTGTCGCAGGTTAAATTGGACCGCTTCGAGGCTGCGCGCGCGGCGAGTCCCAACGAATCTTCACCCGAACGATGAACGTGTTGTACCGTCGTCGACCTCGAATTCGCAGGATCGTGTGTCGCCCGCTCTTTTATACCAGTCGATCGTACCGTACCGTTTCGTTCGGAGGGGACGATTCGTCGCCGCCAAGCCTCGTTGTCGAGAGTCTGTGAAAACCCGTGCCGTTGCGAGATCGAACAATTTTATGCTCGCTTCGTGTCGCAGGTTAAATTGGACCGCTTCGAGGCTGCGCGCGCGGCGAGTCCCAACGAATCTTCACCCGAACGATGAACGTGTACCGTCGTCGATCTCGAATTCGCAGGATCGTGTGTCGCCCGCTCTTTTATACCAGTCGATCGTACCGTACCGTTTCGTTCGGAGGGGACGATTCGTCGCCGCCAAGCCTCGTTGTTGAGTGTCTGAAAACCCGTTGCCGTTGCGAGATCGAACAATTTTATCCTCGCTTCGTGTCGCAGGTTAAATTGGACCGCTCAGAGGCTGCGCGTGCGGCGAGTCCCAACGAATCATTCACCCGAACGGACGCGCCGTCGTCGACTTCGATTTCTTTTAAGAGCGTGTGTCGCGCGTATCCTGTTTTAGTCGATCGTACCGTTCCGTTCGGAGGGGACGATTCGTCGCCGCCAAGCCTCGCTCTCATAGAGTCTATGAAAACCCGTTGCCGTTGCGAGATCGAACCATTTTATGCTCGCTTCGTGTCGCAGGTTAAATTGGACCGCTCAGAGGCTGCGCGTGCGGCGAGTCCCAACGAATCTTCACCCGAACGGACGCGCCGTCGTCGACTTCGAATTCCTTTAAGAGCGTGTGTCGCGCGTATCCTGTTTTAGTCGATCGTACCGTTCCGTTCGGAGGGGACGATTCGTCGCCGCCAAGCCTCGTTGTCGAGAGTCTGTGAAAACCCGTGCCGTTGCGAGATCGAACAATATTATGCTCGCTTCGCGTTGTCGGGTGAAACAGACCGCCTCGAGGCTGTGTACGACGGCGAGTCCCAACGAATCTTTACCCGAACGACGATCGTCGTCGACTTCGAATTCGTTAAGAGCGTGGTGTCGCGCCGCGTACCCTGGTTGTGTTAATGTCGATCGTACCGTTCCGTTCGGAGGGGACGATTCGTCGGGCCAAGCCTCGTTGGCGATTAGAGTCTGTATAATGAACCCGCCGTTGCGAGATCGAATCTCATTTATTATGCTCGCTTCGTGTTGTCGGGTAAATAAAATTATACAGACCGCGCTCGAGGTGTTGGTGTTGTTAACCGACGAGTCCTAACGAATTTTTCTTACCCGAACGGTAAGTTATGTCGTCGACTTTGCATATTCGACAGGTCGAGTGTGTACCATTATTTTGCGTCTCTGCGTGAAAGCAATACGCCGCTGGTACTTGTTCGTTTTCCCGTTTCACAATTGTGCTGCAAGCTCAGAGGGGACTTGCTTTTTGCCATAGCCTCGTTGTCGAGAGTCTGAGAAACCGGCCGTTGCGAGATCGAATAATTTATACTCGCTTCGTGTTGCCGGGGAAAAACGGTAGACCGCTCGAGGCTTTGGCGGCCGAGTCCCAACGAATTTTTTTTTTTTTTTATCACCTGAGCTCTGAAGCACAGATCGTGCAGTGGATCGTGGAATTTGAGGAACTTGTACCACGCACCTGTGTTCGGGTTTTGATCGTGTCGTTCGTTCAGAGGGGACCGCTTCGCCGAGCGAAGCCTCGTTGTCGCGAGTCTGGAAACACACCCGCCGTTGCGAGATCGAATAATTTTTTATGCTCGCTTCGTGTTGTCGGGTGGGTAAAATTATAGACCGCTTCGAGGTTTCACGGCGAGTCCCATCGATATTTTACGACTTACCTGTACGAACGTCGTCAACTTCTCGAAAGCAATACGCCGCTGGGTGTTGGATATCTTTCTTTTTTTTTTTTTGTATTCACTTCCACGTGCCATTCGTTCAGAGGGGACGACGATATATTCGCGTTTGCGTATTCTTCCTCGTTGTCGAGAGTCCCTTAATAAACCCGCCGTTGCGAGATCGAATTTTACAAGCTCGCTTCGTGTTGTCGGGAGGAAGGGGGGACCGCCTCGAGGGTCTGCGCGATACGCGCGAAGAAGAGTCCTAACGAATTTTCGAAAAATTTTATCTACCTGGACGCGTGGCACACTGGCGTGAATCCGAAAGGATGTATCCTAAACACCCTGAAACAGGCGTGTCCGTTTCATCCGTAGGACGGTATCGTGTCGCCGAGAATTCGGGCGACGCCCGCGTCTCCTTCGCCGGAGACGTTTGGGTCTCGACTTGTTCGAAACTTAGTACGAAGAGACTTAACAATTAATAAAAAATATACATATACGATTACCCTGAACGGTGGATCACTTGGCTCGTGGGTCGATGAAGAACGCAGCTAATTGCGCGTCAACGTGTGAACTGCAGGACACATGAACATCGACATTTCGAACGCACATTGCGGTCCACGGATACAATTCCTGGACCACGCCTAGCTGAGGGTCGTTCACGTAACCAGAATACTGCTTGCGTTGCGTTTCGTCGAATCTTTTCTCTCCGGTGCTCGAATCTGCCCGCCGTCGTTCATTCGAATTCCATTTACGAACGTTTCTGAGTTCGGGCGCACCGAAAGGGAAAAAGAGGAGCGATACGCGACGTACGAGCGATCGTTGGACGTTCGTCCGAGTCGTCTGTGGCCGTGCCCCGAGACTATATGCGACTGGTGTAACGTGTGCGCGCGTGCGGCGTGCGTTAAACGGGTTCACGGAAATCGACGGTGTCGATCACGGACTCGCGCGAGTTCTTCGTGGCGTCGTGAGTCGTTCGTTTAACCGGACGACCGCCCACGGGGAACCGCTTCGTGTTTCGACTGCCGATTTTGTTCCGTATTCCAAATTCGCACACCCGCCACACACCATGACCACTCTTCGCGCGTCTCTTTAACGCACGATTGATATGCCGCGCGCTCGACGTCGTTTAAAATGAATTTTTCTTTTGCCGCAAGACTGAGAGAATCGAATTGTTGGGAACTCGGTCGAGAGAGAGAAGAGAATATACAAGAAAGAGAGAGCGAGCGACATCGTCGTAACGTGAGGTACGATGATGCGCATCCGATCGTTCGAAGTTCGCACAGCCCCAGGGTGTTGTTGCGTTCAATCATCAGAATAACCCGTTCTCTCTCTTGCTCTCTCCGCGCGTTGTGCGCGTATACCATGTTTTGTGTAAGGAAGAAATTGAGCGGACCGTCACTCGAATACATACAATGTATATAGGCCGTCGTTGCCGAAGTCGATCTCGAATTTTATTTCCATATGCCGTCGATTGTCGGGGACCACAGACAAACGCGCGCACGGGGACGCATTTCCTCTTCGAACGCTGATGATCTTGGGATGTTCGAATCTGACCCCAGCCACGTTCGTCGAGACTCGAATTTACCGTGCGTCCTCGGTGTGCTGCCTCTGTCTGTCAGCCCGGTGTCGATCGGAACATTTGGTATATATATATATATGGTCGATTGTAACGTTTCTGGCCTGTGACGCGCGTCCGCAGATTCCGAAGCACAGAACTCGAATCGGTAACGCCACGCGCAACGAGGAGAGTCGTTTAGAGAGTAGATACGGGAAGAGATTGTGCCCACCCCATTGGCGAGGCTCGAAGTTATACTTCGACGAGGTGCTGCTCGGTGCCACAAGTTGTTGGTCACCCCATGTCTTCGTTGTCGAGACGGGACCGCGCGATCAAAAAGCCGGTCATCCAGTCCCCGGAAAGCGCAGCTTGGTTATGTAATTCCACGCGTGCGTTCCTTTTTTTTTTTTATTTCCCGTTCCACGCAGCAGAGAGATTCGCGTGGGCGCGCTCCAACTCGGCCTATCCGTCGTTCCGACGGATCAGGGTGATAAATCGGGGAAAAGGAGCCGCTCCGTTTCGATCTCTGCGTGTTACGCGCGGAAGGTGGAACCGCTGGAATTATTTATAATCGTTCATAGCTACGATAAGAGAGGACGGATGTTAAAAATCGCCGGCAACTTGGTTGTCCAGCGAGGGTCTCGTATGCATTACGAATCCGAGAACCGACACGAATGACATTGGCGCGGTGCGCAAAACGCTTCGCCGAGAAGAACGGCGGAGTTTTGTGGTAATCGAGCGGTAAATGAAAGGATCGCTGCGTCGGAGACGACGAAAGTTCTTTTCGTCGTCTGCCGTCCCCGTGCGTCGAAGCTCCGTAATCATCTCTCTTGTATGTTGTCGAATTTTTTTTTTCCCCGTTTTCCCGAAAGAAAACGGGATTTATAATACCTTCTCTCTGACCAAATAGACGCGGGTTCCTTAACGTGTCTCGCAGTGCAAAAAAAAAAGCGGCTTCACGGCACGAACGAATTTCGTGTTTCACGTAGAGACGACCTCAGATTAGGTGAGATTACCCGCTGAATTTAAGCATATTACTAAGCGGAGGAAAAGAAACTAACCAGGATTTCCTTAGTAGCTGCGAGCGAACAGGAATGAGCCCAGCACTGAATCCCGC
>CAXAJV010000023.1:22500-25000 GCA_963969225.1 Xylocopa violacea | reverse complement strand
CAATATGTATCTCTAGAGTCCGTTCCGAGAGCTCGGAGCGTAAAGATTTAGAATCGATGCAAGGAAGGTACAATTTAACCGAGTAAAACTCGGATAAATGGTCACCAACGTCACCGTTGGACGCTCGCCACATATGGGCCATTCGGTCAAAGACACCGACCCGTGGCAATGCAGTGTGGAGAAAATTCGACAACCGACACGGGACAGAGCAGTCGAGAACGTATTCTCGAGGAGCGGTGGACTGCTTCTCAACCGAAGTCATAGAATAGCCACGCGCCCGACGCTACTCCGCCCGGCCGGCTCGAACCGACCTGTCTCCTTATAGATACGGAACGGCCGGCCGGGCGGTCGGCGCCGGCCGGGCTAACGCACGGGCGCTTACGGTGGTAAACTCCAGCGGCGACCGACCGTCCGGAAAGGCTGCTGTAACTTAGTCGCGCGGAGGCGCAAGTATAAAGTGCTATTAACGTTGAACTTTTATGAACGGAAATTGTTTAAACATAATGAATATATACGGAAAAACATATTTCTAGAATATAACGAATTTTAATCGATTTTAACATTGAAAAAACGCAGTTATAAAATACGAAGTCAACGAAAAACACGAAAAATCGAAAATCTGACACGTACAAATGAATTCTACAATCAAATTAATCGATATTACGAAAAAAAAACCAAGCGTTTATATAAAAAAATTACCGATAAATTGACAAAAACCGCCAGTCGTGTCGGTTTCGGGAGACTAAAAATTATAAATTCGACTAAACAATGCGCTAATAAATTCAATCAATAGCTTTCAATAAGGTTTCTGCAAAAAAATTGTTAGGTCAACGGTTTAATTTACGAGAAAATAGCGAAAAACCGCCGATCGTGTCGCTTCCGACCTCTCGTTGCGAATATTTTCTAAGTTCCCCGTCGTGTCGCTTCCGACCGCTCGGCGCGAATATTTTCTAAGTTCCCCGTCGTGTCGCTTCCGACCGCTCGGCGCGAATATTTTCTAAGTTCCCCGCCGTGTCGCTTCCGACCGCTCGGCGCGAATATTTTCTAAGTTCCCGGTCATGTCGCTTCCGACCTCTCGGTGGGAATATTTTACAATTTCACGGTCATGTCGCTTCCGACCTCTCGGTGGGAATATTTTACAATTTCACGGTCATGTCGCTTCCGACCTCTCGGTAGGAATATTTTTCAAATCTCCGGACGCATCGCTTCCTACATTTCGGTGAGGATATTTTTTACGTTTCTGAACGTATCGGTCCCGACCTCTTGGTGCGAATATTATATATATATATATATATATATATATATATATATATATATAACATAATATAACCTAACCTAATACAACCTGATCGCACGGTGCGAATATTTTCAAAGTTCCCCGCCGTGTCGCTTCCGACCTCTCGGCGCGAATATTTTCAAAGTCCCCGGTCGTGTCGGTCCCGACCGCTCGGCGCGAATATTTTCTAAGTTCCCCGTCGTGTCGCTTCCGACCGCTCGGCGCGAATATTTTCTAAGTTCCCCGCCGTGTCGCTTCCGACCGCTCGGCGCGAATATTTTCTAAGTTCCCGGTCATGTCGCTTCCGACCTCTCGGTGGGAATATTTTACAATTTCACGGTCATGTCGCTTCCGACCTCTCGGTGGGAATATTTTACAATTTCACGGTCATGTCGCTTCCGACCTCTCGGTAGGAATATTTTTCAAATCTCCGGACGCATCGCTTCCTACATTTCGGTGAGGATATTTTTTACGTTTCTGAACGTATCGGTCCCGACCTCTTGGTGCGAATATTATATATATATATATATATATATATATATATATATATATAACATAATATAACCTAACCTAATACAACCTGATCGCACGGTGCGAATATTTTCAAAGTTCCCCGCCGTGTCGCTTCCGACCTCTCGGCGCGAATATTTTCAAAGTCCCCGGTCGTGTCGGTCCCGACCGCTCGGCGCGAATATTTTCTAAGTTCCCCGTCGTGTCGCTTCCGACCGCTCGGCGCGAATATTTTCTAAGTTCCCCGCCGTGTCGCTTCCGACCGCTCGGCGCGAATATTTTCTAAGTTCCCGGTCATGTCGCTTCCGACCTCTCGGTGGGAATATTTTACAATTTCACGGTCATGTCGCTTCCGACCTCTCGGTGGGAATATTTTACAATTTCACGGTCATGTCGCTTCCGACCTCTCGGTAGGAATATTTTTCAAATCTCCGGACGCATCGCTTCCTACATTTCGGTGAGGATATTTTTTACGTTTCTGAACGTATCGGTCCCGACCTCTTGGTGCGAATATTATATATATATATATATATATATATATATATATATATATATATAACATAATATAACCTAACCTAATACAACCTGATCGCACGGTGCGAATATTTTCAAAGTCCCCGGCCGTGTCGCTTCCGACCGCTCGGCGCGAATATTTTCAAAGTCCCCGGTCGTGTCGGTCCCGACCGCTCGGCGCGAATATTTTCAAAGTCCCCG
>CAXAJV010000023.1:12500-17500 GCA_963969225.1 Xylocopa violacea | reverse complement strand
TCGTCCGCTTCACCGTCCTACTGTATTCCCGCAAAGAAGAACGGTACTCTAGTAGTTTTGCCCGGCGGGCGGCTTCGTCTCTTTCCCTCTGGAAGGCACGACGTAGACGATATACGCGCTTTTTCTTTTTAGTTAATTCGCGAGTCCACCACGGGTTGGACTTTCTAAATACGCGTTTACGTGGCATCGACGCGGCGCAGGCGTCAGTAATGACGCCTGTGAGCGTTTCCGCCATCTTTTCGACGTCTTCCATAGAGTCGAGCCGGAGGGCCTCAAGCCTCGATCTAGATAGATCGGCTAGGCGACCGCAGTAGCGCTCCCAATCGGCCCGACGAGTGTCGAACCGAGTGCTCGCACCACCCCGATCCGCCGCTTTGGCTCTCGGTACCCTCAGCCCGATATCTATGGCGTTGTGATCGCTATTGGCCCAACCGCACCTTACCTTCCAGCCCCTGACGAAAGGGAGCATGGATGGCGACGCCAGGGTTACATCGATGAAAGACTCACCCCTCGTCGACCAATAGGTGGGCGGCTGCCGAGCGTCATTCACAACTTCCATGCCAAACGATCGGATGAGCGCTTCGAACATCGCACCTCTTTCGTCTGTTCTCTGTGGCCCCCAGAGTGACGACCGAGCGTTGGCATCTACCGACACTATGAGTCTCTTCCCCCTCAGAGACTGAAACACCATCTCGAGGTGTCTGAGGTGCTCCTCGATTTCGTCGCTATACTGGAAATAGCATGATGCGACGTATATCGAGAAGCCGGGCGCTAGCACTTCTGCACACACACAGTGTTCCGTGCTTAGCTGCGAGACAAAAACCATCTCGAAGCGAGGGTTGCACACGGCAACCGCAGCCCACGGGAATTGTGAACTGACGGCCGCCACCCTCGCCCCGATCCCTAGTCCACTAACGGTGTGGCTCGTGCCCGAAGAACTGACGTATGGTTCCTGCAACAGCAGGACGTCTAAGTGCCTCGAGGCTACGAGCTGACGCACCTCGCCTGCAACTGTAGCTGAATGTTGCATGTTCAGCTGCAGTATCCTAATACCCGTGGTCTCGATTACGGACGGTGACGTCGTCGTCGACGTCGGTACGGTCGCGGACGCGGACGCGGGCGCGGTGGGGTTGTGGGGGGACGCGGTCGCGGAGGGAGGGTTCGCGGAGCTATCGCTTGATTTTATTTTTGTTCCTATCACAGACTCAGCCGGAGATACCGGATCCGACCTGAGTCTCGCGTCGCATTTCGTGATTCGTATCTGGACAGCGCGAAGGCTGATACCTAGAGGCCGCGCCAGAGTCGTATGAGCAGAAGCACACCCGGTCGCGGCTTGGCGATGATGCCGAGGAGCGGCCGTCATCGAGCGCGTTACCGGGCGGCTTCGTTGCTCGACAATGGGGCCAACACCTGGGGGCGAGGTCTCGGGCCGAAGGATGTTCGCCCGCCTTGACCTATTCATCGCCACGATGACTCCTCCCGATCCTGCCCTCACCCGGAGATCCGAATGGAGGGCTATTTTACCTCCGGAGTATTTAGGATCGAATGAAGCCATCATGAAATTTGCGAAATTAGGGGGGGTGATGCTTCATACATGGAGTGAAGGTGGGGTCGTCACTCCCCATCGGCGCGCATCACACGCCGCTCTGCCTCTTGGTGCTTTCTCACGTATCGGGACGGTGGGGTCGTTACTCCCCGACAGCGCGCACCGGCGCTGCCCTGCCGGGGCCGCGGTCTCCTGGTGCAAAATACCGGGAGACTCACGCGAGAGCCATAGAATTCGAGGGTGATGCTTCATACGTGGAGTGGAGGTGGGGTCGTCACTCCCCATCGGCGCGCATCACACGCCGCTCTGCCTCTTGGTGCTTTCTCACGAATCGGGAAGGTGGGGTCGTTACTCCCCAACAGCGCGCACCGGCGCTGCCCTGCCGGGGTGCACCTGAGTTCCGCAGTGAGCACTGCGGACGGTACACGGTAGGTGGGAACTCGTTGAGCTGGTATGCTGAACGAGTCTCCTGGTAATAGAGGTAAGTCGTCCTTGGACGATGTGCGGAGTCTCGACTTCGAAATAGGGTATCCACTGGTCGACCGTCCGAGCGTTCGATACGCTCGGTTGGTCGACTGGGACCCATGCGATGACCGATCCGTGGGTCGGCCACCTGATTGTTTAGACTAGGGCATTTTTGCCCTTTTCGAGACTCGACGGGAGACTGTTTGGTCTCCCAGCCTTAGCCAAATACGAGCCAGGCCGTAGTCGTGCAAATACCTTGAGGAGTGATCGGCCGGAAGTCGACAAACTGCCTGTTAACTGACATCTAGACGTGCTCGCACTTTACGTTTTTGTGGGGCCTCGTCTAGCTGACAAGACGAATCCCCTACGCAATTTTCGAGTTTTTCGTGCTCGAGGTCTCACCAGACACTCGAGGCACCGATGCCAGGGGCTATTTGCCTGCTTACGTCGACAGGATGAGTTTATCAGGTCACTGAGTGCCCACTTCTACTGAATTTTTCACCATCACTCACCGTTCCTGTTTCGACGGCTGACTAGACCGACCACTCTTCAGCTTCGGAGGGTGGGGTCGCCACTCCCCAACGGTGTGCACGATCACCGTTCCGTGCCCGAAGATAGGGACAGAATTGGGAATCTCGTTAATCCATTCATGCGCGTCACTAATTAGATGACGAGGCATTTGGCTATTTTTTTTTTTTTTTTTTTTTTTTTTTTTTTTTTTTTTTTTTTTTTTTTTTTTTTTTTTTTTTTTTTTTTTTTTAATCGTTAGACATTATACCTGAGATGGCAGGTAGCACCACCGCGAACTAGTGATAGACGAGGAAAATTTATCGAAAGGAAGCGAGAAGACATAGGAAAGATTAAGAGACAGGATAGAATCTATGAAAAAGGAGAGATAAGTAAACATCCTTTGAGCCTTAATTATCCTATTCCACTTCTAGCCCAAACACGTCTAATACCCGTTGTTCTATTAAATATGGAGAAGCATAGCATCCCTCCAAGCAATACCCTGGTCGACAAGATCTTAATATCTTTCTTCCTAATCACACCGAGTGATAGCAGCTGGTTGGCGGACGCCAGAGACCAGATCCCACGACATGACAACGTGATTGAACTAAATATCACCCTATCTGCTGATGTTCGGCGCTTGATTGCTTCCACGAGGCTGTTGTTTGTGGAATAGTAGTTAGTTTTCTTATTGTGTGCCATGTCAAGATCAGCCTGCTCTCCTACCACCTGAGCATCGATAACGAGTGCTGTTCTTCCTCTGTGAGCGATAATATCGGGCTTCCGAGTCCCCACAATGGTCTGAATCGCAGGTTCCAGCTCTATATTATAGCCCTGTTGATCGAGAGCCCGGCTCGTATAGCTCACTAGAGCATTGTGCCTTTTGATTCGAGCTCCATGGGTGCGGTGACAAATTTGGAGGACGTGGTTCAGTGTCTCCACCAGCAAGCATCCTCCTCTGCAATTCCTATCAGACCTGCGGCCTCTAGTTGTTCTGGACCTAGTGGGTAATGCGTTAAAACGCAGCTTAATGAAGTTGATGTAATCTCTACCCGAAAGAAACATTGTCCCATCGCCTATCCAGCTATTCTGCCCAGGTGTTCTGACTGATTCCCTCAATCCAGCTCCATCAGGCGAATTGTACAAAAGGTTCGACCATTTCCTGGCCAGGAGACTGTTAGATGATCTAACAACTCCATGGTCGTTGAGCCTTTCTCGCTGTTTTTGTATCTCCTTTTCCAGGAAGTTGCCAGGTGTACGAGCAGAAGCCTGTCGACTCATTCCTAGGGACGACAGCCGCTTCAATCTCAACAGAGGTATCTTCCATCTCAGGCACGGGACCCCGAGGCCCCCATCCGATAAGCTGGCGTAGAAGTATGCTTTCAGCGTATCATGCGGAAGAGTGGTCCATTTCCTTATCGTCGCCCTGACGACCTTGTCTGCCTTATTAAGTAAACTGATGTTCGTTTTACCTAGGGACCAGGTGTGGTATAGTCCAGGCAGTACCATAGTTCTCAGCCCAAATAGACGCTGCTGTGGTTTAAGCGGGGCTTTAGACAGTCTCACCAGGGCATCGGTAAGCTTCTCCAACGAACCGGAGCTTATTCTACCCTCAGGAGAGAAGGGCACTCCTAAATACATCCATGTATCAGTACGTTTCAACGCCGGCAGCCTAAGACCGTTACAGGTGAATAAGGTATTATTATCCACTATAGTCTTCTTAACATGAGGGACAGAACGCAGACTGACAGTAAGGCTCTTGTTCGCATTCACAGACAAACCACACTGCAGTAGGTACTGTACTGCGTTATCGATGAGACGCTGTAGTCCAGCTTCCGTAGATGCCATAAGAAGTATGTCGTCAGCGAACGCCGCCGCATTGATGCGTACACCATCAATGTCCGCTGCGACCTCCTTAGGAAGCCTTTTCCAGAGCCCATCAATAATTATATTAAATATTATGGGGGAGAGGGGATCGCCCTGCTTAACCCCGC
This sequence comes from Xylocopa violacea, assembly GCA_963969225.1. NCBI lineage: Eukaryota > Metazoa > Arthropoda > Insecta > Hymenoptera > Apidae > Xylocopa > Xylocopa violacea. The sequence goes on along the minus strand of CAXAJV010000023.1, from coordinate 12,988 downwards.
ATAATGGCCTGATTCTGTCTGATCGCCAGTCTTTGCACTCCAATCTGGTGGTGCAGTTGCCGTAGACATACTGAAGGTATTGAATCATATCCTTAGGTACTCCTGCAGATCTTAGTGCAGTTAAGACAGCTCCATGAGAAACCGAGTCAAATGCCTTTGCGACATCTAAACTGGCAATAAAGAGTGGTTTATGGGCTTGGTGGTGGTAGCGTAGGACAGTATCAAGTAAGAATATGTTTTCAGCACACCCGTCAGAGTTCCTGAACGCTCGTTGGCGTTGGTCGAGCGCTATCTTCTGTCCCATTCTCGTTGCCAAGACTTTATGTAGGACACGCACTAACACAGACGATATTGTGATAGGCCTGAAATCACCAGGCATTTTAGCTTCATGCTTCTTGGGTAGTAAGATGGTACGTGACTCAAGGAGGTGTGAGGGTAGCTTTCCACACCATAGTATTATATTGCATACAACAGTAAGTACCTCCAGC
>CAXAJV010000023.1:5000-7500 GCA_963969225.1 Xylocopa violacea | reverse complement strand
GGACGCACGGTAAATTCGAGTCTCGACGAACGTGGCTGGGGTCAGATTCGAACATCCCAAGATCATCAGCGTTCGAAGAGGAAATGCGTCCCCGTGCGCGCGTTTGTCTGTGGTCCCCGACAATCGACGGCATATGGAAATAAAATTCGAGATCGACTTCGGCAACGACGGCCTATATACATTGTATGTATTCGAGTGACGGTCCGCTCAATTTCTTCCTTACACAAAACATGGTATACGCGCACAACGCGCGGAGAGAGCAGAGAGAGAACGGGTTATTCTGATGATTGAACGCAACAACACCCTGGGGCTGTGCGAACTTCGAACGATCGGATGCGCATCATCGTCCCTCACGTTACGACGATGTCGCTCGCTCTCTCTTTCTTGCATATTCTCTTCTCTCTCTCGACCGAGTTCCCAACAATTCGATTCTCTCAGTCTTGCGGCAAAAGAAAAATTCATTTTAAACGACGTCGAGCGCGCGGCATATCAATCGTGCGTTAAAGAGACGCGCGAAGAGTGGTCATGGTGTGTGGCGGGTGTGCGAATTTGGAATACGGAACAAAATCGGCAGTCGAAACACGAAGCGGTTCCCCGTGGGCGGTCGTCCGGTTAAACGAACGACTCACGACGCCACGAAGAACTCGCGCGAGTCCGTGATCGACACCGTCGATTTCCGTGAACCCGTTTAACGCACGCCGCACGCGCGCACACGTTACACCAGTCGCATATAGTCTCGGGGCACGGCCACAGACGACTCGGACGAACGTCCAACGATCGCTCGTACGTCGCGTATCGCTCCTCTTTTTCCCTTTCGGTGCGCCCGAACTCAGAAACGTTCGTAAATGGAATTCGAATGAACGACGGCGGGCAGATTCGAGCACCGGAGAGAAAAGATTCGACGAAACGCAACGCAAGCAGTATTCTGGTTACGTGAACGACCCTCAGCTAGGCGTGGTCCAGGAATTGTATCCGTGGACCGCAATGTGCGTTCGAAATGTCGATGTTCATGTGTCCTGCAGTTCACACGTTGACGCGCAATTAGCTGCGTTCTTCATCGACCCACGAGCCAAGTGATCCACCGTTCAGGGTAATCGTATATGTATATTTTTTATTAATTGTTAAGTCTCTTCGTACTAAGTTTCGAACAAGTCGAGACCCAAACGTCTCCGGCGAAGGAGACGCGGGCGTCGCCCGAATTCTCGGCGACACGATACCGTCCTACGGATGAAACGGACACGCCTGTTTCAGGGTGTTTAGGATACATCCTTTCGGATTCACGCCAGTGTGCCACGCGTCCAGGTAGATAAAATTTTTCGAAAATTCGTTAGGACTCTTCTTCGCGCGTATCGCGCAGACCCTCGAGGCGGTCCCCCCTTCCTCCCGACAACACGAAGCGAGCTTGTAAAATTCGATCTCGCAACGGCGGGTTTATTAAGGGACTCTCGACAACGAGGAAGAATACGCAAACGCGAATATATCGTCGTCCCCTCTGAACGAATGGCACGTGGAAGTGAATACAAAAAAAAAAAAAAAAGAAAGATATCCAACACCCAGCGGCGTATTGCTTTCGAGAAGTTGACGACGTTCGTACAGGTAAGTCGTAAAATATCGATGGGACTCGCCGTGAAACCTCGAAGCGGTCTATAATTTTACCCACCCGACAACACGAAGCGAGCATAAAAAATTATTCGATCTCGCAACGGCGGGTGTGTTTCCAGACTCGCGACAACGAGGCTTCGCTCGGCGAAGCGGTCCCCTCTGAACGAACGACACGATCAAAACCCGAACACAGGTGCGTGGTACAAGTTCCTCAAATTCCACGATCCACTGCACGATCTGTGCTTCAGAGCTCAGGTGATAAAAAAAAAAAAAAATTCGTTGGGACTCGGCCGCCAAAGCCTCGAGCGGTCTACCGTTTTTCCCCGGCAACACGAAGCGAGTATAAATTATTCGATCTCGCAACGGCCGGTTTCTCAGACTCTCGACAACGAGGCTATGGCAAAAAGCAAGTCCCCTCTGAGCTTGCAGCACAATTGTGAAACGGGAAAACGAACAAGTACCAGCGGCGTATTGCTTTCACGCAGAGACGCAAAATAATGGTACACACTCGACCTGTCGAATATGCAAAGTCGACGACATAACTTACCGTTCGGGTAAGAAAAATTCGTTAGGACTCGTCGGTTAACAACACCAACACCTCGAGCGCGGTCTGTATAATTTTATTTACCCGACAACACGAAGCGAGCATAATAAATGAGATTCGATCTCGCAACGGCGGGTTCATTATACAGACTCTAATCGCCAACGAGGCTTGGCCCGACGAATCGTCCCCTCCGAACGGAACGGTACGATCGACATTAACACAACCAGGGTACGCGGCGCGACACCACGCTCTTAACGAATTCGAAGTCGACGACGATCGTCGTTCGGGTAAAGATTCGTTGGGACTCGCCGTCGTACACAGCCTCGAGGCGGTCTGTTTCACCCGACAACGCGA
>CAXAJV010000022.1:12797200-12919061 GCA_963969225.1 Xylocopa violacea | reverse complement strand
AGGCGCTTACGGTGCGTTTGTGGGCTGCTGTATTCGCCTTAACGTAGTTGGTGAGGGCCGCCACTGCATCGGCCACCGATCTACCCGTCCTAAATCCGAACTGGCGTTCATCGAGCCAATTCGTTGTGGCCAGGTGTCTGTCTATCCTGGTGGCTATTATTCGTTCGAATACCTTACCCATCACATCTATGAGGCATATCGGTCTAAACTTGATAATGGCTCCATCCACGCCTATTTTTGGGATCATAACTATGCGAGCCCGTTTCCATATCTGCGGGAAGGTAACGCAATTCATCTGCGCTTGCATAACACGCCTTATGATCTCAGGCTTAGCTAAGCCGAGTTTTTTAATTATAATGCCGGGTACATTATCCGGACCAGGTGCCTTCTTACTATTAATACGTCTAGCTGCAGCCAGTACCTCGCTGTTGTCAATTTCCATTTCAGCCTTATTGTTTTCTATAATTAGTTGTTTTTCTTCTTCTTTCAGGTCGTCCAGGGAGGGACCAGGAGGGAACAGCTCGCCAGTCACCCGCCGGACTTCTTCGTCATCTAAGGTAAGTATACCCCCACAGGTAGGTACCCTAAGCTTATTATTAACTATTTTGTACGCTAACCCCCAAGGGTTTTTGTCAATGTCCTTAATTAGCTCCTTCCAAGCCTTCCATTTACTATTTTTAATGGCCAGCCTGTACTTATTTCTAGCTATTCTATACCTATTTACAGCTTGTTCAATCCTAGCAATAGCTTTGGATCTAGCTCTGGATAGTGCTCTTCTCGCGGCGTTGCATTCCTTTCTGGCCTTCGCCGTATGCTCATTCCACCAGTAGACATTTTTTCGTCTAGGGGCTCCCGTTTTAATTGCTTTCATCGTGCAATCACAAATTCTCTCGATCTTTTCGTAGAACGTAGCTACCCTTTGTTCTGGAGAGTCTATGTTATTGGGAATCTCGCTCACTTCCCAGTTGTTGATCTCCTCTTTTAGTTTGCCTATTTTTACACTGTCAGCTGCCCACCTCTTCTTATTCTTGCATGTTACACTATTAGTTGGGTTTCTGCGATGGTTACGTCCCTTAGTGTCCTTGTGTGCATCATGCACACAGTATGAAATAAATCTGTGGTCGCTCAGTGTCTCTTCTGTGCTTACGTGCCAGCCCGAGATATTCCTGGCTAAATTAGATGTTATAAACGTTGCATCTATCGCTGTGCAACCGTTCCATCTAACACATGTTGGACTGCCGTCGTTCAGGCAAATAATATCATGTACTATGAGCGATTCTGTTATTAGTTTACCTCTCCTGTCGCTCCTCATTGCCCAGGGATAGTCTTGGGCATTAAAATCACCAGCTATTATTATTAGACTATTCCCTTTGATCCTTAGTTCTCTTATCAGCTCCATAGTATCCCCCCACCTCCTTTCGAACATTAAAAAGTCCAGGCTAGGTGGGAAGTAGCAGCTAATAATCACCATAAGCAGCTAATAATCACCATAGCATTAATATTAATAGCTACTACGTTGTGTTTTTGTTCTAGGATACATGCTCGCCCTGCAAGTCCCCCTCGCAACCCGATCGCTGCCTTGCCGCATAAACTGGTGATCCAGACCCCACTTCTGTTTTTAGGTGGCTCAGCCACTATGGCAATTTCAGAGCCGTTGATGTCCATATAACTTATCAGGACATCCATCGCCGCCGTAGAGTTGTTCAAGTTTGCCTGTGTGATTTTAATTTCCATCGTAAGTTGATGACTCGCTATCCAGGTTCACCAATTGCTCCCTAAATATTCTTTCTGTCTCCGCTATCGCCCAGTCAACAGGTGTGCTCCTCGCTTTCTCGTACCTTCCTTCAATGTCCGGTTTGAGCAGTCTTTCCTCAAGAGCGCTGCTAACTTTTCTACACCTGGACATATCGTGTCCCCATTGCTTACATGTGCTACACTTAACGCTAGGCTTATCTAAAATTCTCACTTTATTGATCGTCCAGCCGATCTTAATCCCCTTAGTGTTTTTAAGTACGTTGGCAAGCCTTACGGGGACCCTTACAATGGCAACCCTCTCTTGCCACGGTTCGTCTATCATCCTGAGTAGCTGGACTTGCTCCAGTTCCTCAGGGGTAGCCGCTGTGGCTTCTCCTATTGCGCCAATGACATCTTTAGCCTCTGTTAGAATGTCTAAGCCTCTAATTTTGGCTACCATTTTCCTAGACAGGATTCTCGCGGTTATTTTCCCCTCCTGCTCAGTTCCCATTATCCTTTCCCTCCATTCCTGTGCTAGCGCATTATCCTCTAGTTCTAACAGGACTGCACCTGTTCTAGTCTTCCTAATTTTTCTAATTCCTGTATCCCCAGTAGGACACTGTACCCTGCTCTTAATGTGCACCAATGTATCCATGAAGTTTTTATCCTCCATAGAGACATAGATGGCCTTACTATTAAGCCATTTTTCCGTGGGTCTGGCCTGCGTCTTCCGTTGTTTCAGTTCTTCGGGGACTACTGCTTGGTCCAGGTCGTTCCTACCATTCCCTCTTGTCCTGTTCCTTGCCGTTCCTTCCATACTTGTCCTATTTATTCTTCCTCTCTTTTTAACCACTTGACTCCAGGTCATGCTATTGTCTACAGTCCTAGGTTCATTTCTGTCATATTCCAGGCCTACTTCCATAGTCTGCGTACCTATGTCCCTATACTCTTTATTCCCTTCCATCTTGGTCTGTCCTATGGTAATAAGACGTGCCTTGCTTACGCCCCTATTACCATTATTCCCGCTATTATTCTCCCTCCGTTCCAGCTCCTTGGCCATTCTACGGATTTCCGTAGAGACCGGGGAGTTGGATCTTCCTTTAATTATTTTGCTAACCTTTTTTCCTTTATTTTCAGGTTCCCCCGGATGCTCCAGGTTATCATCTCGTGCTCTACTATCAACAGGTCCAGGTAAGTAACGACTAGGTAAGTATTTTTCCTCGCTGCTGCTAGATTGTCTAACATTGTCCCTTTTGCATGCTTGCATCAAATGATCATTGCTCCCACATTTATAGCATTTTTTTTCAGGTTGATTCGGGCAATTTGCAGCCCTATGTCCAGCCCTCATGCATCTAAAACATGCCCTCGTCATTGCGTATTCTCTAATTTTGCACTTGGTCCAACCCACTTGGAGGCTCGACCCTTTACTTAGGCAAGTTTTAAGTGCTCTCCCCGGCAGTTCAATGCAAGCCGATTGTGAGCCTGCAAATCCTTCTCTTCTGTAAATAATCTTAATATTTCCTATCGCGGTCTCCGATATACGGCTTACACTACTTCTAAGTTCTTCATCCTCAACGGATGCGTCTAGATTTAAAATATGTAGCCTCTTTTTGAAGTCCGTCAGTATTTCCACCGTCTCTCCGGCGCCCCTTAGCTTTTCTGCCAGGATTTCGGCCTCTGCTTCGTTGAGTACCTTAATTAGGATATCTTCGGCATCCCGGCACTTTCTAACCCCTAGTATTTTTACTCCCTCCGTGTTTACTTTAGTTTTAATAGCCTTTAGCTTGGTGATAAATGTCCCATTTTCATTTACCTTAATTCTAATAGTTACTATCCCGCGATAATCAGTCATTTTTTTAGCCCCAGGCTCTACGTCCTCTTCCCACCTTTTACTAGGTGGTGTTACCTTCGTAGGCGAATTCTCCTGCGATGGGCTGCTTTTATTATTAGCTCTCTTCCTCTTTTTTTCCAAGTAGCTCCTCATGGGGCTACCTACTAGCTCCAGCTTCTCCCTGGTTATCACCTGATCTTCCATGACCTTCGGGTGTCTATCGTCTGACATAGTTCTCATTTCAGAGCTGTTCCCTACGATCATCTCAGTAGCACCCAATGCTATATGTGTGCTACCCTTCTGTATGTAATTCTTAATTTCCGCTGTTATCGTTTCGCTAAATCTCCTGCTGTTAAGGATGGGAGCACAGATGTCTGTGATCCTCGTAGGCCATTCCCAAATCAGCGCTATATCCCCTTCTCCTCTTATCCTCCGATATAGCTCGTCGTTTAATTCCGCAATTTTTTCGTCGGCTATTAGTCTCACCTCTCTATTCAGGTTCCTGCTACCTAAATATGCTTTTCTTATTTTATACGTGAGACTCATCAGTTGTTCCGCTAGGTCCGACATTATTTTTATATCGGGTTGCATCAACCCTCTAGATGTGTTTTTAGCAACTTTCGTTGCTGCTCTTTCCCCATCACTATCTTCGCTATCACCGGTAGCCATATTGAACGCCGAAGCCCGGTTAACTACTTCGAACGCTCCACGGTTGCTGGATGACGATCCGCTGGGGCCCGCTCGACCACCCACAGTCGGACCGGTACTGGGGGTACCGATTCCCCCTGCACCGTAAGTTTTTTCTGTTATACTGGTGTCCATCATGATTGTTTTAATAAGTAGAGTAGTCCATTAAACATGCCGGGTCGTCAACAGTTGATCAGTCCAGTTATTTACATAAGTAAGTAAGTATAAGTAGGTAAGTATAAATATAAGTAGGTAAGTATAATTAGGTGGGTGCAGATATAGTTATAGTTAGATAGGTATAAGTATAACCATATCGTAGGATAAGTGTCTAGGTAAGTATGTAGCTCTTCTGCAATTTTCTTCCACAGGTTCAACAGTCTACTTTCGCAGGTCCAACTGTCTCCTCGTGTGGATAACCGTCGATCGTTGGTGCTCTCGCGTAGGTATTTCACAGGTAAGTATTTTCCATTTGCTATTTATAGGTATTTTCCCCGGGTGTTATCTCAGGTGAGTATTTACTCAGGTAAGTTCTAACTCAGATAGGTATATAATATATCTGGTGAATAGAGTATCAAATATGCCCGCAATTATGTGTATAAATACTCCTAATGTATATATATGTACGCATGCATAGCTAAACATATATATATGCATGTGTATAACTGTACTGTGACATGCGAATACAGGATTTTTATATTTAATTCATCTAATAATATTTAATTCATCTAAAATCATCTGAAATCATTCACTCCTCCACACCCGAACCACCCTTTTCGTTAGCAAAAATTACTTGACTGTGGGTGACGCTTTTACCAATATTTTTAAAATTATTAAAAAATAAAAATTTTGTTAATTACCGGCCGGATTATCGTCCGTCGGTCCTTTATTCGCGTTATAGCTACGGCTATTACCGACCGGTTTGTTGGCCGTCGGTAACTTACCAACTTAGCTTTTACCACTACAGGAAGTGGTGGCTGTGATGAGGAGGACAAATGTAATACCTACACAAAAAATCGCTATGTTCTGATAATAAATTTTGGAAAAAATTACCGACCGTGTTACCGAGTATCGGTAACTTATCATTATTGAATATTGTGAAAAAATTCATAAAATAAATAACTTAATTTATGGGTACTCACGAGAGACGTCTTCTTGGCACCGACCACCGGAAGTCGGTTGCCGGAAGTTCAAGTTTTTTCCCATCTATTAATAGCAATCGGTAACTGGTTCCACCGTCGGTAACTTACCTGCCGGTTGCCTACAGTCGGTAAGGTAGATGCCTGCCACACTTCATGTACACCCCCCCCCCTCCCCGCCCCCCTCACCCATCATACCCCCCACCCCCCACCCCTGTCCCTTAGGACTGCACCGGGTGGAGTGAAGGTGGAGTAACCACCTTTCTCCACCTCCCCCGAGCCCGCCAGGGGACAACCTCACCCCAGCGCGCTCGCCGGTGCACTAAGTCCTACATTCCGTGTGGCAGGTAGCACGTATATCACCCATACAATCATACCGAGGGTTAATTTGGCCATGCTGACGTCATTTTGAACAGCCAATCATAGGCTCCTGCGCCTGCGTACTGCGAATTTTATCTAATCAAGGCCATTGACTGACCAATGACGATGCGCCGTGAAAATGACGTAATATTCTTGACCCAATCAAATTCTAGATATATTACAAGGTCGCTTGAATCGATAATCCTATTCGCTGCTCAAAATGACGTAGCATCTCCAATTGCCAATAGGAAGCTCTTCGCGCATGCGTATTAGCATCTAAAATTTGACGTCACGCGCTAGTCGGCCAATCACAGTCGCGGGTTAGATTGACGTCACGCGAAGCCCACCAATCATGTGTTACAGCGCATGCGCATAAGCCGAAGTGCTGCCACAAGGTCGAGTGGCAGCCAATCAGGATCGCCGACAAGATGACGTATGCTCTATTGCATCCAATGAGCGTGCGTTACGTGCTTCAAGGTCGCACAATCGACCAATCATTTCGCATATTCTCGACTTCCTTGGCCAATCATCGCTTACGACGCATGCGTACTAAATCTCAAGGCCGTCCGACTACCAATCACAATCCCGTTCGAAATGACGTAGTATTCTCTCGTACGACCAATCTCTGCTCGTGTTCTACTATCAGCCAATCATTTGTCTTTAAATATCTGCGTCACGCGATCGCAGCCAATCGCGTCACATCGCGCATGCGCATTTTATCTTCCTGCGATTGTGCGATTCTCCGTCCACCAATCGCCGCTATCTTCTCTCTATTTCGACCAATCGGCGTATACCGAGCATGCGCACTGCCGAAAAATAGTATGCTGACGTCATTTCGACAGCCAATCGCTACTCTAGCATCATTTTCAAGGTCGCTTGATCGACCAATCATGGGCTCCTGCGCCTGCGTGTTACACTTTATATCCAGTCAAGGCCATTAACTGGCCAATGACGCTACCCCGTGAAAAATGACGTATAAGATTCTAACCCAATCAGATTCCAATAGGAGACGCTACGCGCATGCGTATTAGCGTCTGAAAAATTGACGTCACGCGCTAGTCAACCAATCACGATCGCGGATTAACTTTACGTCACGCGAAACCCACCAATCGTGTATTACAGCGCACGCGCATTAGCCGGAATGCTGCCACAAGGTCGTGTAGCAGCCAATCAGGATCGCCAACAAGATGACGTATGTTCTGTTGTGTCCAATGGGCTTGCATTACGTGTTTCAGGGTCACGCTATCGACCAATCATCTCGCGTGTTTTCAGCTTCCTTGGCCAATCACCTTATACCACGCATGCGTACTGATTTTCAGGGCCATCCAGCTACCAATCGCGATGTCGTTCGGGATGTTTGCGTCACGCGATCACAGCCAATCGCGTCGCGGTGCGCATGCGCATTCATTCTCATACGATTATGTGATTCTCCGTCCGCCAATCGCCGCTTTTCTTCTCACTAATTCGGCCAATCAACGTAAACCGAGCATGCGCACTCTGCGCATGGGGCTCTGACGTCATTTCAGCAGCCAATCGCTGCTCTAGAATTGTTTTCAAGGTCACTCGACCGACCAATAGCATAAATTCACGATCTTAACTGTTCTCTTTCCTCGCCATTACGCGTCTCTTATTCCCGCACGTACTCATTCCTATTTTTCCTTAATTTACGCTTCCCAGTCACCTTGTTACCCAATTTCCATCTCCTTTATCATGCATTAATGCAGACTCACCCTCCATGGTGTTATTTCCTTCTTTTCCTCTCCTGCTTTCCCCTCAATAATCCGTTTTCCCCCTGTCCTTGTCAGTTACACCGTCACCTGTCACTTTTTCCACCCCTTAATCCTTTTATTAATCTTTTGAAACTTCGCTAGTTACTATTAACCTCTATAATCTTTTTGTTTATTTCTATTATTACCTATTGCCCTATCTTATTTTCGATTAAAATAGTAGAGTTTATTACAATAATAATTGTTCCACTATTTTACCATTCACCAGTCATAACCCACTTTCCTTTCACTCATTTCCATATTCATTCACTCATATCACACTTGCCCTTTCTCTCTTTTTAATTTTAATTTATTTTATATTTTTCCTTTATTAACATCCATTCAATTGCATACCTATATATTCTCTTTATAAATTAATCACCATTTATACTCCACTCACTCATCCATTCTAGTATTCTTTGCAATAGATTACATTCTATCTCTGATTTTCCTGTTCTTATTCAGTTTTCTTCTAGATTTTATAATCATAGTATTATTTACTTATACTTTAGATCTTTCCTACTTATGGTATTAAAAGCTAATAACTTAAGTTACTTAAGTTAATTACAGAAAGTACAATAGTGCAATAGTCGCTTCTCTTCTAAACTGTCAATTGTCATCTTTCCTTTCTATATTTCCTTATAACTCCCTAATTAACTAGTTTTCCACTATTATTCACATATCGTTTTCACTTGTGTCCGCCACTACTTGTTCCTTTTTCATACGGATCTCACACCCATCACTATTTTCCAAAAATTTTCTATTTTGACGCGGAGCTCTCTCAAAACACGTCCGTTCGCATCGGCGTTCCAGAAGCGACTAACCTAACCTAACCTAACCTAACCTAACCTAACCTAACCTAACCTAACCTAACCTAACCTAACCTAACCTAACCTAACCTAACCTAACCTAACCTAACCTAACCTAACCTAACCTAACCTAACCTAACCTAACCTAACCTAACCTAACCTAACCTAACCTAACCTAACCTAACCTAACCTAACCTAACCTAACCTAACCTAACCTAACCTAACCTAACCTAACCTAACCTAACCTAACCTAACCTAACCTAACCTAACCTAACCTAACCTAACCTAACCTAACCTAACCTAACCTAACCTAACCTAACCTAACCTAACCTAACCTAACCTAACCTAACCTAACCTAACCTAACCTAACCTAACCTAACCTAACCTAACCTAACCTAACCTAACCTAACCTAACCTAACCTAACCTAACCTAACCTAACCTAACCTAACCTGACCTAACCTAACCTAACCTAACCCGACCAAACCTGACCTAACCCAACCTAACCTAACCCGACCAAACCTGACCTAACCCAACCTAACCTAACCCGACCAAACCTGACCTAACCCAACCTAACCTAACCCGACCAAACCTGACCTAACCCAACCTAACCTAACCCGACCAAACCTGACCTAACCCAACCTAACCTAACCCGACCAAACCTGACCTAACCCAACCTAACCTAACCCGACCAAACCTGACCTAACCCAACCTAACCTAACCCGACCAAACCTGACCTAACCCAACCTAACCTAACCCGACCAAACCTGACCTAACCCAACCTAACCTAACCCGACCAAACCTGACCTAACCCAACCTAACCTAACCCGACCAAACCTGACCTAACCCAACCTAACCTAACCCGACCAAACCTGACCTAACCCAACCTAACCTAACCCGACCAAACCTGACCTAACCCAACCTAACCTAACCCGACCAAACCTGACCTAACCCAACCTAACCTAACCCGACCAAACCTGACCTAACCCAACCTAACCTAACCCGACCAAACCTGACCTAACCCAACCTAACCTAACCCGACCAAACCTGACCTAACCCAACCTAACCTAACCCGACCAAACCTGACCTAACCCAACCTAACCTAACCCGACCAAACCTGACCTAACCCAACCTAACCTAACCCGACCAAACCTGACCTAACCCAACCTAACCTAACCCGACCAAACCTGACCTAACCCAACCTAACCTAACCCGACCAAACCTGACCTAACCCAACCTAACCTAACCCGACCAAACCTGACCTAACCCAACCTAACCTAACCCGACCAAACCTGACCTAACCCAACCTAACCTAACCCGACCAAACCTGACCTAACCCAACCTAACCTAACCCGACCAAACCTGACCTAACCCAACCTAACCTAACCCGACCAAACCTGACCTAACCCAACCTAACCTAACCCGACCAAACCTGACCTAACCCAACCTAACCTAACCCGACCAAACCTGACCTAACCCAACCTAACCTAACCCGACCAAACCTGACCTAACCCAACCTAACCTAACCCGACCAAACCTGACCTAACCCAACCTAACCTAACCCGACCAAACCTGACCTAACCCAACCTAACCTAACCCGACCAAACCTGACCTAACCCAACCTAACCTAACCCGACCAAACCTGACCTAACCCAACCTAACCTAACCCGACCAAACCTGACCTAACCCAACCTAACCTAACCCGACCAAACCTGACCTAACCCAACCTAACCTAACCCGACCAAACCTGACCTAACCCAACCTAACCTAACCCGACCAAACCTGACCTAACCCAACCTAACCTAACCCGACCAAACCTGACCTAACCCAACCTAACCTAACCCGACCAAACCTGACCTAACCCAACCTAACCTAACCCGACCAAACCTGACCTAACCCAACCTAACCTAACCCGACCAAACCTGACCTAACCCAACCTAACCTAACCCGACCAAACCTGACCTAACCCAACCTAACCTAACCCGACCAAACCTGACCTAACCCAACCTAACCTAACCCGACCAAACCTGACCTAACCCAACCTAACCTAACCCGACCAAACCTGACCTAACCCAACCTAACCTAACCCGACCAAACCTGACCTAACCCAACCTAACCTAACCCGACCAAACCTGACCTAACCCAACCTAACCTAACCCGACCAAACCTGACCTAACCCAACCTAACCTAACCCGACCAAACCTGACCTAACCCAACCTAACCTAACCCGACCAAACCTGACCTAACCCAACCTAACCTAACCCGACCAAACCTGACCTAACCCAACCTAACCTAACCCGACCAAACCTGACCTAACCCAACCTAACCTAACCCGACCAAACCTGACCTAACCCAACCTAACCTAACCCGACCAAACCTGACCTAACCCAACCTAACCTAACCCGACCAAACCTGACCTAACCCAACCTAACCTAACCCGACCAAACCTGACCTAACCCAACCTAACCTAACCCGACCAAACCTGACCTAACCCAACCTAACCTAACCCGACCAAACCTGACCTAACCCAACCTAACCTAACCCGACCAAACCTGACCTAACCCAACCTAACCTAACCCGACCAAACCTGACCTAACCCAACCTAACCTAACCCGACCAAACCTGACCTAACCCAACCTAACCTAACCCGACCAAACCTGACCTAACCCAACCTAACCTAACCCGACCAAACCTGACCTAACCCAACCTAACCTAACCCGACCAAACCTGACCTAACCCAACCTAACCTAACCCGACCAAACCTGACCTAACCCAACCTAACCTAACCCGACCAAACCTGACCTAACCCAACCTAACCTAACCCGACCAAACCTGACCTAACCCAACCTAACCTAACCCGACCAAACCTGACCTAACCCAACCTAACCTAACCCGACCAAACCTGACCTAACCCAACCTAACCTAACCCGACCAAACCTGACCTAACCCAACCTAACCTAACCCGACCAAACCTGACCTAACCCAACCTAACCTAACCCGACCAAACCTGACCTAACCCAACCTAACCTAACCCGACCAAACCTGACCTAACCCAACCTAACCTAACCCGACCAAACCTGACCTAACCCAACCTAACCTAACCCGACCAAACCTGACCTAACCCAACCTAACCTAACCCGACCAAACCTGACCTAACCCAACCTAACCTAACCCGACCAAACCTGACCTAACCCAACCTAACCTAACCCGACCAAACCTGACCTAACCCAACCTAACCTAACCCGACCAAACCTGACCTAACCCAACCTAACCTAACCCGACCAAACCTGACCTAACCCAACCTAACCTAACCCGACCAAACCTGACCTAACCCAACCTAACCTAACCCGACCAAACCTGACCTAACCCAACCTAACCTAACCCGACCAAACCTGACCTAACCCAACCTAACCTAACCCGACCAAACCTGACCTAACCCAACCTAACCTAACCCGACCAAACCTGACCTAACCCAACCTAACCTAACCCGACCAAACCTGACCTAACCCAACCTAACCTAACCCGACCAAACCTGACCTAACCCAACCTAACCTAACCCGACCAAACCTGACCTAACCCAACCTAACCTAACCCGACCAAACCTGACCTAACCCAACCTAACCTAACCCGACCAAACCTGACCTAACCCAACCTAACCTAACCCGACCAAACCTGACCTAACCCAACCTAACCTAACCCGACCAAACCTGACCTAACCCAACCTAACCTAACCCGACCAAACCTGACCTAACCCAACCTAACCTAACCCGACCAAACCTGACCTAACCCAACCTAACCTAACCCGACCAAACCTGACCTAACCCAACCTAACCTAACCCGACCAAACCTGACCTAACCCAACCTAACCTAACCCGACCAAACCTGACCTAACCCAACCTAACCTAACCCGACCAAACCTGACCTAACCCAACCTAACCTAACCCGACCAAACCTGACCTAACCCAACCTAACCTAACCCGACCAAACCTGACCTAACCCAACCTAACCTAACCCGACCAAACCTGACCTAACCCAACCTAACCTAACCCGACCAAACCTGACCTAACCCAACCTAACCTAACCCGACCAAACCTGACCTAACCCAACCTAACCTAACCCGACCAAACCTGACCTAACCCAACCTAACCTAACCCGACCAAACCTGACCTAACCCAACCTAACCTAACCCGACCAAACCTGACCTAACCCAACCTAACCTAACCCGACCAAACCTGACCTAACCCAACCTAACCTAACCCGACCAAACCTGACCTAACCCAACCTAACCTAACCCGACCAAACCTGACCTAACCGACGGTATTGATAAGCAAAAAAAAAAAAAAAAAAAAAAAAAAAAAAAAAAAAAAAAAAAAAAAAAAAAAAAAAAAAGGAGTGGGGAGAACCCTTCCCCAGTATATAAATACCGAGCACGCCAATGTGTCCTGCCAGTCGGTAATCGAACACTTTACGATGCAGTCACAGAACCAATATGGCCAATATATACCAATAAATCGTTACTTTATTTAAACCACAGTGGCGCCATCTCGCGTAAAAGCGCTGAAACTAGACGCACGTCGTTATCGACAGTGTAGCAAAGTTCTAGCACGCTGGTGGCGCCATCTGTTGGTGACCGGTTGAAACAGAACTGCGAACAGTCTCAGCACTTTTCACAGAGATGGCGCCACCGGACAGTCAATAGCTTCTATAATGTAACCTTCGATGACAGTAAATATAAAATATTCATCGTAGTAATTACTATTTACTTAACACGCATTTCCCTGTCATATTTTTTTAAAGAATGAGAAGCAATATTTTCCAAATTAATGTACATCAGATGGTGTTATTGAAGAATAATTCATTATTTTATTCCCCTTCCAACAGCCTTTATTCTTCTGCTGACAATGATTTCAACCCACTGTGTGAAATTTATAGGTTTGTAATTTAAATGCTTCTATACAAAACTTTACACAATCATTCTCTTTCATATCTAATTACGGAGATCACCGTACGCAGATATTCACGATAATACGTTTCTTTCCATTGTCTTACCGCAAACGAGTGCATTGTTATATCACCATGGCGCTGTGACTAACTATAATAGACGATCGCAATTTTATTTTGTATGCCTGTGGGTGGGTTAAAGATACTTGCCCTTTCGTGCAAGAATACACGATAAAGAAACCATTACTGTATGGAATGTAAGATTATCGTTGAATGACCGTTTGCTCCTTTGGAAATGTTTCCTACATGGTTTAGCGTGACTTACAATTGCATAGCATTCTAGGATAGCTGATGTACTTGTAATGCATTATTTTTTGCTTCTGCTGGTATAGCTTCAGAAATTATCCTTAAATGTAATAGTATATTACAGTTACTATTCGCGATACATTATTGGATGTATTCCTACTTTGTTGCTTGCTGGATAATGAAGCGTTTGAAACTCGATGCCACAGGTGAGCCATACCATTCATTCAATTGGATTTAGGATTGTCCATTATGATTTGCTGCTTCGTTGAAGATTGGAATGTGTCCTTCTTTGATAGTTGCTGGGATCATTAAATGATTAAACCACTATTTAACGATAACTGAATGTTTATTGCCATACTTTAACATCTAAACCCTTACAAAAGAACTGACAGACTCCTACTTATTAGTTAATTATTGCACAGTATCTGTACAAATCTGTAAAACGACCCACCAATATATTTGCTTACGACTAATTAAATTGTGTGTAAGGTTGTGTTTTACGAGTTGTTTCTCGTTTAGGGATAGGAATGGTTCGCGCTGGGATAGTTGCAGGGGGTCGTTAAATGATTTAACCATTCATTAACCATAACTGAACGTTTATTGTCACTTCTTAAGCATTCGGTAAATACAAATGTCTCCTTATAAACTAATTGTTATAAGCTATCTGTATAAATTCATGTACGCGTCTTATATAACTATAAAACATATGTAAATTGGTAGCGCTAAACTTAGGTTAAGCTGTTTCTTAGAGTTCTTCGTTATCGTTGACCCAGCGAGTAACGTCAGTAGCTCTAGGAATTCTTGAATCTTCTACACAATTTAATAATAGCCCAAGAATTAATCTGTGCGCCATGAATATCATATTTGTAGTGTTCCTGATCTGCGCTGCAGATAATTAACTGTTTTACAATGTATTTGAGCATTTGTTGCCAGAAATCTGAAAGTACAAGTAATATTATTATTAACTAATTATCATACGCTGAACGCAAACCACTGAGACACGATATTAAATAAGAGAAAGGGAAGAAACCAAGCATCAATGCAGCGGTTATAACCTTCACAACTTTGGTTGGTTAATTAAAAACAATTAACATAATTAACAATTCCGAATAAAGTCACACAGGTTAAACGCATTCCCAATGAATACACGTGTCAATTAACGCCACCGTTACTGCATTAATTATCAATTAAAGAAATCGTTGCTTTATTTACGTCGCGGTGGCGCCATCTCCCGTAAAAGTGCTGAAACTGTTCGCGGTTCTGTTTCAGCCGGTAACCAACAGATGGCGCCACCAGCGGTTACCGACACTGTCGATAACCACGCGCGAACAGTTTCGGCGCTCTCCACAGAGATGGCGCCACCGACCTGTCAATAGTTTCTATAGGGTAACCTTCCACGACCGAAAATAATTATAAAATATTCGTCGTAATAACTGTTAGTCGGTCGACACGCATTTCTCTGTCATATTATTGAAGGAGGAGAAGCAATATTTCCCGAATTAATGTTGATCGGATGGTGTTATTGAAGAATAATTCATTATTTCATTCCCTTTCCACAGCCTTTATTCTCCTGCTGACAATGATTTCAACCTACTGTATATAATTTATATATTTGAAATTTACATGCTTCTATACTAAACTTTACACAATCATTCGCTTTCATATCTAATTACGGAGATCACCGTACGCAGATATTCACGATAATACGTTTCTTTCCATTGTCTTACCGCAAACGAGTGTATTGTTATATCACCATGGCTCTGTGACTAACCATAATAGACGATCGCAATTTTATTTTGTATGCCTGTGGGTGGGTTAAAGATACTTGCCCTCTCGTGCAAGAATACACGATTAAGAAACCATTAATGTATGGAATGTAAGATTATCGTTGAATGACCGTTTGCTCCTTTGGAAAAGTTTCCTACATGGTTTTGCGTGACTTACAATTGCGTTGCATTCTAGGATAGCTGATGTACTTGTAATGCATTATTTTTTGCTTCTGCTGGTATAGCTTCAGAAATTATCCTTAAATGTAATAGTATATTACAGTTACTATTCGCGATACATTATTGGATGTATTCCTACTTTGTTGCTTGTGGGAGAATGAAGCGTTTGAAACTAGATGTCACAGGTGAGCCATACCATTCATTCAATTGGATTTAGGATTGTCCATTATGATTTGCTGCTTCGTTGAAGATTGGAATGTGTCCTTTGACAGTTGCTACGGTCATTAAATGGAAGCTTGCTCCTTTGGAAATGTTTCCTACATGGTTTTGCGTGTCTTACAATTGCGTTGCATTCTAGGATAGCTGATGTACTTGTAATGCATTATTTTTTGCTTCTGCTGGTATAGCTTCAGAAATTATCCTTAAATGTAATAGTATATTACAGTTACTATTCGCGATACATTATTGGATGTATTCCTACTTTGTTGCTTGTGGGAGAATGAAGCGTTTGAAACTAGATGTCACAGGTGAGCCATACCATTCATTCAATTGGATTTAGGATTGTCCATTATGATTTGCTGCTTCGTTGAAGATTGGAATGTGTCCTTTGACAGTTGCAACGGTCATTAAATGAAAGCTTGCTCCTTTGGAAATGTTTCCTACATTGTTTTGCGTGACTTACAAATGCGTTGCATTCTAGGATAGCTGATGTACTTGTAATGCATTATTTTTTGCTTCTGCTGGTATAGCTTCAGAAATTATCCTTAAATGTAATAGTATATTACAGTTACTATTCGCGATACATTATTGGATGTATTCCTACTTTGTTGCTTGTTGGATAATGAAGCGTTTGAAACTAGATGTCACAGGTGAGCCATACCATTCATTCAATTGGATTTAGGATTGTCCATTATGATTTGCTGCTTCGTTGAAGATTGGAATGTGTCCTCTGACAGTTGCTACGGTCATTAAATGGAAGCTTGCTCCTTTGGAAATGTTTCCTACATGGTTTTGCGTGACTTACAATTGCGTTGCATTCTAGGATAGCTGATGTACTTGTAATGCATTATTTTTTGCTTCTGCTGGTATAGCTTCAGAAATTATCCTTAAATGTAATAGTATATTACAGTTACTATTCGCGATACATTATTGGATGTATTCCTACTTTGTTGCTTGTGGGAGAATGAAGCGTTTGAAACTAGATGTCACAGGTGAGCCATACCATTCATTCAATTGGATTTAGGATTGTCCATTATGATTTGCTGCTTCGTTGAAGATTGGAATGTGTCCTTTGACAGTTGCTACGGTCATTAAATGAAAGCTTGCTCCTTTGGAAATGTTTCCTACATTGTTTTGCGTGACTTACAAATGCGTTGCATTCTAGGATAGCTGATGTACCTTTAATGCATTATTTTTTGCTTCTGCTAGTATAGCTGCAGAAATTATCCTTAAATGTAATAGTATATTACAGTTACTATTCGCGATACAGTATTGGATGTATTCCTACTTTGTTGCTTGTGGGAGAATGAAGCGTTTGAAACTAGATGTCACAGGTGAGCCATACCATTCATTCAATTGGATTTAGGATTGTCCATTATGATTTGCTGCTTCGTTGAAGATTGGAATGTGTCCTTTGACAGTTGCTACGGTCATTAAATGAAAGCTTGCTCCTTTGGAAATGTTTCCTACATGGTTTTGCGTGACTTACAATTGCGTTGCATTCTAGGATAGCTGATGTACTTGTAATGCATTATTTTTTGCATCTGCTAGTATTGCTTCAGTAATTATCCTTGAATGTAATAGTATATTACAGTTACTATTCGCGATACAGTATTGGATGTATTCCTACTTTGTTGCTTGTTGGACAATGAAGCGTTTGAAACTAGATGTCACAGGTGAGCCATACCATTCATTCAATTGGATTTAGGATTGTCCATTATGATTTGCTGCTTCGTTGAAGATTGGAATGTGTCCTTTGACAGTTGCTACGGTCATTAAATGAAAGCTTGCTCCTTTGGAAATGTTTCCTACATGGTTTTGCGTGACTTACAATTGCGTTGCATTCTAGGATAGCTGATGTACTTGTAATGCATTATTTTTTGCTTCTGCTAGTATAGCTTCAGAAATTATCCTTAAATTTAATAGTATATTACAGTTACTATTCGCGATACAGTATTGGATGTATTCCTACTTTGTTGCTTGTGGGAGAATGAAGCGTTTGAAACTAGATGTCACAGGTGAGCCATACCATTCATTCAATTGGATTTAGGATTGTCCATTATGATTTGCTGCTTCGTTGAAGATTGGAATGTGTCCTTTGACAGTTGCTACGGTCATTAAATGGAAGCTTGCTCCTTTGGAAATGTTTCCTACATGGTTTTGCGTGACTTACAATTGCGTTGCATTCTAGGATAGCTGATGTACTTGTAGTGCATTATTTTTTGCTTCTGCTGGTATAGCTTCAGAAATTATCCTTAAATGTAATAGTATATTACAGTTACTATTCGCGATACAGTTTTGGATGTATTCCTACTTTGTTGCTTGTTGGAGAATGAAGCGTTTGAAACTAGATGTCACAGGTGAGCCATACCATTCATTCAATTGGATTTAGGATTGTCCATTATGATTTGCTGCTTCGTTGAAGATTGGAATGTGTCCTTTGACAGTTGCTACGGTCATTAAATGGAAGCTTGCTCCTTTGGAAATGTTTCCTACATGGTTTTGCGTGTCTTACAATTGCGTTGCATTCTAGGATAGCTGATGTACTTGTAATGCATTATTTTTTGCTTCTGCTGGTATAGCTGCAGAAATTATCCTTAAATTTAATAGTATATTACAGTTACTATTCGCGATACAGTATTGGATGTATTCCTACTTTGTTGCTTGTGGGAGAATGAAGCGTTTGAAACTAGATGTCACAGGTGAGCCATACCATTCATTCAATTGGATTTAGGATTGTCCATTATGATTTGCTGCTTCGTTGAAGATTGGAATGTGTCCTTCTTTGATAGTTGCTGGGATCATTAAATGATTAAACCACTATTTAACGATAACTGAATGTTTATTGCCATACTTTAACATCTAAACCCTTACAAAAGAACTGACAGACTCCTACTTATTAGTTAATTATTGCACAGTATCTGTACAAATCTGTAAAACGACCCACCAATATATTTGCTTACGACTAATTAAATTGTGTGTAAGGTTGTGTTTTACGAGTTGTTTCTCGTTTAGGGATAGGAATGGTTCGCGCTGGGATAGTTGCAGGGGGTCGTTAAATGATTTAACCATTCATTAACCATAACTGAACGTTTATTGTCACTTCTTAAGCATTCGGTAAATACAAATGTCTCCTTATAAACTAATTGTTATAAGCTATCTGTATAAATTCATGTACGCGTCTTATATAACTATAAAACATATGTAAATTGGTAGCGCTAAACTTAGGTTAAGCTGTTTCTTAGAGTTCTTCGTTATCGTTGACCCAGCGAGTAACGTCAGTAGCTCTAGGAATTCTTGAATCTTCTACACAATTTAATAATAGCCCAAGAATTAATCTGTGCGCCATGAATATCATATTTGTAGTGTTCCTGATCTGCGCTGCAGATAATTAACTGTTTTACAATGTATTTGAGCATTTGTTGCCAGAAATCTGAAAGTACAAGTAATATTATTATTAACTAATTATCATACGCTGAACGCAAACCACTGAGACACGATATTAAATAAGAGAAAGGGAAGAAACCAAGCATCAATGCAGCGGTTATAACCTTCACAACTTTGATTGGTTAATTAAAAACAATTAACATAATTAACAATTCCGAATAAAGTCGCACAGGTTAAACGCATTCCCAATGAATACACGTGTCAATTAACGCCACCGTTACTGCATTAATTATCAATTAAAGAAATCGTTGCTTTATTTACGTCGCGGTGGCGCCATCTCCCGTAAAAGTGCTGAAACTGTTCGCGGTTCTGTTTCAGCCGGTAACCAACAGATGGCGCCACCAGCGGTTACCGACACTGTCGATAACCACGCGCGAACAGTTTCGGCGCTCTCCACAGAGATGGCGCCACCGACCTGTCAATAGTTTCTATAGGGTAACCTTCCACGACCGAAAATAATTATAAAATATTCGTCGTAATAACTGTTAGTCGGTCGACACGCATTTCTCTGTCATATTATTGAAGGAGGAGAAGCAATATTTCCCGAATTAATGTTGATCGGATGGTGTTATTGAAGAATAATTCATTATTTCATTCCCTTTCCACAGCCTTTATTCTCCTGCTGACAATGATTTCAACCTACTGTATATAATTTATATATTTGAAATTTACATGCTTCTATACTAAACTTTACACAATCATTCGCTTTCATATCTAATTACGGAGATCACCGTACGCAGATATTCACGATAATACGTTTCTTTCCATTGTCTTACCGCAAACGAGTGTATTGTTATATCACCATGGCTCTGTGACTAACCATAATAGACGATCGCAATTTTATTTTGTATGCCTGTGGGTGGGTTAAAGATACTTGCCCTCTCGTGCAAGAATACACGATTAAGAAACCATTAATGTATGGAATGTAAGATTATCGTTGAATGACCGTTTGCTCCTTTGGAAAAGTTTCCTACATGGTTTTGCGTGACTTACAATTGCGTTGCATTCTAGGATAGCTGATGTACTTGTAATGCATTATTTTTTGCTTCTGCTGGTATAGCTTCAGAAATTATCCTTAAATGTAATAGTATATTACAGTTACTATTCGCGATACATTATTGGATGTATTCCTACTTTGTTGCTTGTGGGAGAATGAAGCGTTTGAAACTAGATGTCAC
Organism: Xylocopa violacea; assembly: GCA_963969225.1. Taxonomy (NCBI): domain Eukaryota; kingdom Metazoa; phylum Arthropoda; class Insecta; order Hymenoptera; family Apidae; genus Xylocopa; species Xylocopa violacea. The sequence goes on along the minus strand of CAXAJV010000022.1, from coordinate 12,898,703 downwards.
AGGTGAGCCATACCATTCATTCAATTGGATTTAGGATTGTCCATTATGATTTGCTGCTTCGTTGAAGATTGGAATGTGTCCTTTGACAGTTGCTACGGTCATTAAATGGAAGCTTGCTCCTTTGGAAATGTTTCCTACATGGTTTTGCGTGTCTTACAATTGCGTTGCATTCTAGGATAGCTGATGTACTTGTAATGCATTATTTTTTGCTTCTGCTGGTATAGCTTCAGAAATTATCCTTAAATGTAATAGTATATTACAGTTACTATTCGCGATACATTATTGGATGTATTCCTACTTTGTTGCTTGTGGGAGAATGAAGCGTTTGAAACTAGATGTCACAGGTGAGCCATACCATTCATTCAATTGGATTTAGGATTGTCCATTATGATTTGCTGCTTCGTTGAAGATTGGAATGTGTCCTTTGACAGTTGCAACGGTCATTAAATGAAAGCTTGCTCCTTTGGAAATGTTTCCTACATTGTTTTGCGTGACTTACAAATGCGTTGCATTCTAGGATAGCTGATGTACTTGTAATGCATTATTTTTTGCTTCTGCTGGTATAGCTTCAGAAATTATCCTTAAATGTAATAGTATATTACAGTTACTATTCGCGATACATTATTGGATGTATTCCTACTTTGTTGCTTGTTGGATAATGAAGCGTTTGAAACTAGATGTCACAGGTGAGCCATACCATTCATTCAATTGGATTTAGGATTGTCCATTATGATTTGCTGCTTCGTTGAAGATTGGAATGTGTCCTCTGACAGTTGCTACGGTCATTAAATGGAAGCTTGCTCCTTTGGAAATGTTTCCTACATGGTTTTGCGTGACTTACAATTGCGTTGCATTCTAGGATAGCTGATGTACTTGTAATGCATTATTTTTTGCTTCTGCTGGTATAGCTTCAGAAATTATCCTTAAATGTAATAGTATATTACAGTTACTATTCGCGATACATTATTGGATGTATTCCTACTTTGTTGCTTGTGGGAGAATGAAGCGTTTGAAACTAGATGTCACAGGTGAGCCATACCATTCATTCAATTGGATTTAGGATTGTCCATTATGATTTGCTGCTTCGTTGAAGATTGGAATGTGTCCTTTGACAGTTGCTACGGTCATTAAATGAAAGCTTGCTCCTTTGGAAATGTTTCCTACATTGTTTTGCGTGACTTACAAATGCGTTGCATTCTAGGATAGCTGATGTACCTTTAATGCATTATTTTTTGCTTCTGCTAGTATAGCTGCAGAAATTATCCTTAAATGTAATAGTATATTACAGTTACTATTCGCGATACAGTATTGGATGTATTCCTACTTTGTTGCTTGTGGGAGAATGAAGCGTTTGAAACTAGATGTCACAGGTGAGCCATACCATTCATTCAATTGGATTTAGGATTGTCCATTATGATTTGCTGCTTCGTTGAAGATTGGAATGTGTCCTTTGACAGTTGCTACGGTCATTAAATGAAAGCTTGCTCCTTTGGAAATGTTTCCTACATGGTTTTGCGTGACTTACAATTGCGTTGCATTCTAGGATAGCTGATGTACTTGTAATGCATTATTTTTTGCATCTGCTAGTATTGCTTCAGTAATTATCCTTGAATGTAATAGTATATTACAGTTACTATTCGCGATACAGTATTGGATGTATTCCTACTTTGTTGCTTGTTGGACAATGAAGCGTTTGAAACTAGATGTCACAGGTGAGCCATACCATTCATTCAATTGGATTTAGGATTGTCCATTATGATTTGCTGCTTCGTTGAAGATTGGAATGTGTCCTTTGACAGTTGCTACGGTCATTAAATGAAAGCTTGCTCCTTTGGAAATGTTTCCTACATGGTTTTGCGTGACTTACAATTGCGTTGCATTCTAGGATAGCTGATGTACTTGTAATGCATTATTTTTTGCTTCTGCTAGTATAGCTTCAGAAATTATCCTTAAATTTAATAGTATATTACAGTTACTATTCGCGATACAGTATTGGATGTATTCCTACTTTGTTGCTTGTGGGAGAATGAAGCGTTTGAAACTAGATGTCACAGGTGAGCCATACCATTCATTCAATTGGATTTAGGATTGTCCATTATGATTTGCTGCTTCGTTGAAGATTGGAATGTGTCCTTTGACAGTTGCTACGGTCATTAAATGGAAGCTTGCTCCTTTGGAAATGTTTCCTACATGGTTTTGCGTGACTTACAATTGCGTTGCATTCTAGGATAGCTGATGTACTTGTAGTGCATTATTTTTTGCTTCTGCTGGTATAGCTTCAGAAATTATCCTTAAATGTAATAGTATATTACAGTTACTATTCGCGATACAGTTTTGGATGTATTCCTACTTTGTTGCTTGTTGGAGAATGAAGCGTTTGAAACTAGATGTCACAGGTGAGCCATACCATTCATTCAATTGGATTTAGGATTGTCCATTATGATTTGCTGCTTCGTTGAAGATTGGAATGTGTCCTTTGACAGTTGCTACGGTCATTAAATGGAAGCTTGCTCCTTTGGAAATGTTTCCTACATGGTTTTGCGTGTCTTACAATTGCGTTGCATTCTAGGATAGCTGATGTACTTGTAATGCATTATTTTTTGCTTCTGCTGGTATAGCTGCAGAAATTATCCTTAAATTTAATAGTATATTACAGTTACTATTCGCGATACAGTATTGGATGTATTCCTACTTTGTTGCTTGTGGGAGAATGAAGCGTTTGAAACTAGATGTCACAGGTGAGCCATACCATTCATTCAATTGGATTTAGGATTGTCCATTATGATTTGCTGCTTCGTTGAAGATTGGAATGTGTCCTTCTTTGATAGTTGCTGGGATCATTAAATGATTAAACCACTATTTAACGATAACTGAATGTTTATTGCCATACTTTAACATCTAAACCCTTACAAAAGAACTGACAGACTCCTACTTATTAGTTAATTATTGCACAGTATCTGTACAAATCTGTAAAACGACCCACCAATATATTTGCTTACGACTAATTAAATTGTGTGTAAGGTTGTGTTTTACGAGTTGTTTCTCGTTTAGGGATAGGAATGGTTCGCGCTGGGATAGTTGCAGGGGGTCGTTAAATGATTTAACCATTCATTAACCATAACTGAACGTTTATTGTCACTTCTTAAGCATTCGGTAAATACAAATGTCTCCTTATAAACTAATTGTTATAAGCTATCTGTATAAATTCATGTACGCGTCTTATATAACTATAAAACATATGTAAATTGGTAGCGCTAAACTTAGGTTAAGCTGTTTCTTAGAGTTCTTCGTTATCGTTGACCCAGCGAGTAACGTCAGTAGCTCTAGGAATTCTTGAATCTTCTACACAATTTAATAATAGCCCAAGAATTAATCTGTGCGCCATGAATATCATATTTGTAGTGTTCCTGATCTGCGCTGCAGATAATTAACTGTTTTACAATGTATTTGAGCATTTGTTGCCAGAAATCTGAAAGTACAAGTAATATTATTATTAACTAATTATCATACGCTGAACGCAAACCACTGAGACACGATATTAAATAAGAGAAAGGGAAGAAACCAAGCATCAATGCAGCGGTTATAACCTTCACAACTTTGATTGGTTAATTAAAAACAATTAACATAATTAACAATTCCGAATAAAGTCGCACAGGTTAAACGCATTCCCAATGAATACACGTGTCAATTAACGCCACCGTTACTGCATTAATTATCAATTAAAGAAATCGTTGCTTTATTTACGTCGCGGTGGCGCCATCTCCCGTAAAAGTGCTGAAACTGTTCGCGGTTCTGTTTCAGCCGGTAACCAACAGATGGCGCCACCAGCGGTTACCGACACTGTCGATAACCACGCGCGAACAGTTTCGGCGCTCTCCACAGAGATGGCGCCACCGACCTGTCAATAGTTTCTATAGGGTAACCTTCCACGACCGAAAATAATTATAAAATATTCGTCGTAATAACTGTTAGTCGGTCGACACGCATTTCTCTGTCATATTATTGAAGGAGGAGAAGCAATATTTCCCGAATTAATGTTGATCGGATGGTGTTATTGAAGAATAATTCATTATTTCATTCCCTTTCCACAGCCTTTATTCTCCTGCTGACAATGATTTCAACCTACTGTATATAATTTATATATTTGAAATTTACATGCTTCTATACTAAACTTTACACAATCATTCGCTTTCATATCTAATTACGGAGATCACCGTACGCAGATATTCACGATAATACGTTTCTTTCCATTGTCTTACCGCAAACGAGTGTATTGTTATATCACCATGGCTCTGTGACTAACCATAATAGACGATCGCAATTTTATTTTGTATGCCTGTGGGTGGGTTAAAGATACTTGCCCTCTCGTGCAAGAATACACGATTAAGAAACCATTAATGTATGGAATGTAAGATTATCGTTGAATGACCGTTTGCTCCTTTGGAAAAGTTTCCTACATGGTTTTGCGTGACTTACAATTGCGTTGCATTCTAGGATAGCTGATGTACTTGTAATGCATTATTTTTTGCTTCTGCTGGTATAGCTTCAGAAATTATCCTTAAATGTAATAGTATATTACAGTTACTATTCGCGATACATTATTGGATGTATTCCTACTTTGTTGCTTGTGGGAGAATGAAGCGTTTGAAACTAGATGTCACAGGTGAGCCATACCATTCATTCAATTGGATTTAGGATTGTCCATTATGATTTGCTGCTTCGTTGAAGATTGGAATGTGTCCTTTGACAGTTGCTACGGTCATTAAATGGAAGCTTGCTCCTTTGGAAATGTTTCCTACATGGTTTTGCGTGTCTTACAATTGCGTTGCATTCTAGGATAGCTGATGTACTTGTAATGCATTATTTTTTGCTTCTGCTGGTATAGCTTCAGAAATTATCCTTAAATGTAATAGTATATTACAGTTACTATTCGCGATACATTATTGGATGTATTCCTACTTTGTTGCTTGTGGGAGAATGAAGCGTTTGAAACTAGATGTCACAGGTGAGCCATACCATTCATTCAATTGGATTTAGGATTGTCCATTATGATTTGCTGCTTCGTTGAAGATTGGAATGTGTCCTTTGACAGTTGCAACGGTCATTAAATGAAAGCTTGCTCCTTTGGAAATGTTTCCTACATTGTTTTGCGTGACTTACAAATGCGTTGCATTCTAGGATAGCTGATGTACTTGTAATGCATTATTTTTTGCTTCTGCTGGTATAGCTTCAGAAATTATCCTTAAATGTAATAGTATATTACAGTTACTATTCGCGATACATTATTGGATGTATTCCTACTTTGTTGCTTGTTGGATAATGAAGCGTTTGAAACTAGATGTCACAGGTGAGCCATACCATTCATTCAATTGGATTTAGGATTGTCCATTATGATTTGCTGCTTCGTTGAAGATTGGAATGTGTCCTCTGACAGTTGCTACGGTCATTAAATGGAAGCTTGCTCCTTTGGAAATGTTTCCTACATGGTTTTGCGTGACTTACAATTGCGTTGCATTCTAGGATAGCTGATGTACTTGTAATGCATTATTTTTTGCTTCTGCTGGTATAGCTTCAGAAATTATCCTTAAATGTAATAGTATATTACAGTTACTATTCGCGATACATTATTGGATGTATTCCTACTTTGTTGCTTGTGGGAGAATGAAGCGTTTGAAACTAGATGTCACAGGTGAGCCATACCATTCATTCAATTGGATTTAGGATTGTCCATTATGATTTGCTGCTTCGTTGAAGATTGGAATGTGTCCTTTGACAGTTGCTACGGTCATTAAATGAAAGCTTGCTCCTTTGGAAATGTTTCCTACATTGTTTTGCGTGACTTACAAATGCGTTGCATTCTAGGATAGCTGATGTACCTTTAATGCATTATTTTTTGCTTCTGCTAGTATAGCTGCAGAAATTATCCTTAAATGTAATAGTATATTACAGTTACTATTCGCGATACAGTATTGGATGTATTCCTACTTTGTTGCTTGTGGGAGAATGAAGCGTTTGAAACTAGATGTCACAGGTGAGCCATACCATTCATTCAATTGGATTTAGGATTGTCCATTATGATTTGCTGCTTCGTTGAAGATTGGAATGTGTCCTTTGACAGTTGCTACGGTCATTAAATGAAAGCTTGCTCCTTTGGAAATGTTTCCTACATGGTTTTGCGTGACTTACAATTGCGTTGCATTCTAGGATAGCTGATGTACTTGTAATGCATTATTTTTTGCATCTGCTAGTATTGCTTCAGTAATTATCCTTGAATGTAATAGTATATTACAGTTACTATTCGCGATACAGTATTGGATGTATTCCTACTTTGTTGCTTGTTGGACAATGAAGCGTTTGAAACTAGATGTCACAGGTGAGCCATACCATTCATTCAATTGGATTTAGGATTGTCCATTATGATTTGCTGCTTCGTTGAAGATTGGAATGTGTCCTTTGACAGTTGCTACGGTCATTAAATGAAAGCTTGCTCCTTTGGAAATGTTTCCTACATGGTTTTGCGTGACTTACAATTGCGTTGCATTCTAGGATAGCTGATGTACTTGTAATGCATTATTTTTTGCATCTGCTAGTATAGCTTCAGAAATTATCCTTAAATTTAATAGTATATTACAGTTACTATTCGCGATACAGTATTGGATGTATTCCTACTTTGTTGCTTGTGGGAGAATGAAGCGTTTGAAACTAGATGTCACAGGTGAGCCATACCATTCATTCAATTGGATTTAGGATTGTCCATTATGATTTGCTGCTTCGTTGAAGATTGGAATGTGTCCTTTGACAGTTGCTACGGTCATTAAATGAAAGCTTGCTCCTTTGGAAATGTTTCCTACATGGTTTTGCGTGACTTACAATTGCGTTGCATTCTAGGATAGCTGATGTACTTGTAATGCATTATTTTTTGCATCTGCTAGTATTGCTTCAGTAATTATCCTTGAATGTAATAGTATATTACAGTTACTATTCGCGATACAGTATTGGATGTATTCCTACTTTGTTGCTTGTTGGACAATGAAGCGTTTGAAACTAGATGTCACAGGTGAGCCATACCATTCATTCAATTGGATTTAGGATTGTCCATTATGATTTGCTGCTTCGTTGAAGATTGGAATGTGTCCTTTGACAGTTGCTACGGTCATTAAATGAAAGCTTGCTCCTTTGGAAATGTTTCCTACATGGTTTTGCGTGACTTACAATTGCGTTGCATTCTAGGATAGCTGATGTACTTGTAATGCATTATTTTTTGCTTCTGCTAGTATAGCTTCAGAAATTATCCTTAAATTTAATAGTATATTACAGTTACTATTCGCGATACAGTATTGGATGTATTCCTACTTTGTTGCTTGTGGGAGAATGAAGCGTTTGAAACTAGATGTCACAGGTGAGCCATACCATTCATTCAATTGGATTTAGGATTGTCCATTATGATTTGCTGCTTCGTTGAAGATTGGAATGTGTCCTTTGACAGTTGCTACGGTCATTAAATGGAAGCTTGCTCCTTTGGAAATGTTTCCTACATGGTTTTGCGTGACTTACAATTGCGTTGCATTCTAGGATAGCTGATGTACTTGTAGTGCATTATTTTTTGCTTCTGCTGGTATAGCTTCAGAAATTATCCTTAAATGTAATAGTATATTACAGTTACTATTCGCGATACAGTTTTGGATGTATTCCTACTTTGTTGCTTGTTGGAGAATGAAGCGTTTGAAACTAGATGTCACAGGTGAGCCATACCATTCATTCAATTGGATTTAGGATTGTCCATTATGATTTGCTGCTTCGTTGAAGATTGGAATGTGTCCTTTGACAGTTGCTACGGTCATTAAATGGAAGCTTGCTCCTTTGGAAATGTTTCCTACATGGTTTTGCGTGTCTTACAATTGCGTTGCATTCTAGGATAGCTGATGTACTTGTAATGCATTATTTTTTGCTTCTGCTGGTATAGCTGCAGAAATTATCCTTAAATTTAATAGTATATTACAGTTACTATTCGCGATACAGTATTGGATGTATTCCTACTTTGTTGCTTGTGGGAGAATGAAGCGTTTGAAACTAGATGTCACAGGTGAGCCATACCATTCATTCAATTGGATTTAGGATTGTCCATTATGATTTGCTGCTTCGTTGAAGATTGGAATGTGTCCTTCTTTGATAGTTGCTGGGATCATTAAATGATTAAACCACTATTTAACGATAACTGAATGTTTATTGCCATACTTTAACATCTAAACCCTTACAAAAGAACTGACAGACTCCTACTTATTAGTTAATTATTGCACAGTATCTGTACAAATCTGTAAAACGACCCACCAATATATTTGCTTACGACTAATTAAATTGTGTGTAAGGTTGTGTTTTACGAGTTGTTTCTCGTTTAGGGATAGGAATGGTTCGCGCTGGGATAGTTGCAGGGGGTCGTTAAATGATTTAACCATTCATTAACCATAACTGAACGTTTATTGTCACTTCTTAAGCATTCGGTAAATACAAATGTCTCCTTATAAACTAATTGTTATAAGCTATCTGTATAAATTCATGTACGCGTCTTATATAACTATAAAACATATGTAAATTGGTAGCGCTAAACTTAGGTTAAGCTGTTTCTTAGAGTTCTTCGTTATCGTTGACCCAGCAAGTAACGTCAGTTGCTCTAGGAATTCTTGAATCTTCTACACAATTTAATAAGAGCCCAAGAATTAATCTGTGCGCCATGAATATAATATTTGTAGTGTTCCTGATCTGCGCTGCAGATAATTAACTGTTTTACAATGTATTTGAGCACTTGTTGCCAGAAATCTGAAAGTACAAGTAATATTATTATTAACTAATTATCATACGCTGAACGCAAACCACTGAGACACGATATTAAATAAGAGAAAGGGAAGAAACCAAGCATCAATGCAGCGGTTATAACCTTCACAACTTTGATTGGTTAATTAAAAACAATTAACATAATTAACAATTCCGAATAAAGTCACACAGGTTAAACGCATTCCCAATGAATACACGTGTCAATTAACGCCACCGTTACTGCATTAATTATCAATTAAAGAAATCGTTGCTTTATTTACGTCGCGGTGGCGCCATCTCCCGTAAAAGTGCTGAAACTGTTCGCGGTTCTGTTTCAGCCGGTAACCAACAGATGGCGCCACCAGCGGTTACCGACACTGTCGATAACCACGCGCGAACAGTTTCGGCGCTCTCCACAGAGATGGCGCCACCGACCTGTCAATAGTTTCTATAGGGTAACCTTCCACGACCGAAAATAATTATAAAATATTCGTCGTAATAACTGTTAGTCGGTCGACACGCATTTCTCTGTCATATTATTGAAGGAGGAGAAGCAATATTTCCCGAATTAATGTTGATCGGATGGTGTTATTGAAGAATAATTCTTTATTTCATTCCCTTTTCACAGCCTTTATTCTCCTGCTGACAATGATTTCAACCTACTGTATATATAATTTATATATTTGAAATTTACATGCTTCTATACTAAACTTTACACAATCATTCGCTTTCATATCTAATTACGGAGATCACCGTACGCAGATATTCACGATAATACGTTTCTTTCCATTGTCTTACCGCAAACGAGTGTATTGTTATATCACCATGGCTCTGTGACTAGCCATAATAGACGATCGCAATTTTATTTTGTATGCCTGTGGGTGAGTTAAAGATACTTGCCCTCTCGTGCAAGAATACACGATAAAGAAACCATTAATGTATAGAATGTAAGATTATCGTTGAATGACCGTTTGCTCCTTTGGAAATGTTTCCTACATGGTTTTGCGTGACTTACAATTGCGTTGCATTCTAGGATAGCTGATGTACTTGTAATGCATTATTTTTTGCTTCTGCTGGTATAGCTTCAGAAATTATCCTTAAATGTAATAGTATATTACAGTTACTATTCGCGATACATTATTGGATGTATTCCTACTTTGTTGCTTGTGGGAGAATGAAGCGTTTGAAACTAGATGTCACAGGTGAGCCATACCATTCATTCAATTGGATTTAGGATTGTCCATTATGATTTGCTGCTTCGTTGAAGATTGGAATGTGTCCTTTGACAGTTGCTACGGTCATTAAATGAAAGCTTGCTCCTTTGGAAATGTTTCCTACATTGTTTTGCGTGACTTACAAATGCGTTGCATTCTAGGATAGCTGATGTACCTTTAATGCATTATTTTTTGCTTCTGCTAGTATAGCTTCAGAAATTATCCTTAAATGTAATAGTATATTACAGTTACTATTCGCGATACAGTATTGGATGTATTCCTACTTTGTTGCTTGTGGGAGAATGAAGCATTTGAAACTAGATGTCACAGGTGAGCCATACCATTCATTCAATTGGATTTAGGATTGTCCATTATGATTTGCTGCTTCGTTGAAGATTGGAATGTGTCCTTTGACAGTTGCTACGGTCATTAAATGAAAGCTTGCTCCTTTGGAAATGTTTCCTACATGGTTTTGCGTGACTTACAATTGCGTTGCATTCTAGGATAGCTGATGTACTTGTAATGCATTATTTTTTGCATCTGCTAGTATTGCTTCAGTAATTATCCTTGAATGTAATAGTATATTACAGTTACTATTCGCGATACAGTATTGGATGTATTCCTACATTGTTGCTTGTTGGACAATGAAGCGTTTGAAACTAGATGTCACAGGTGAGCCATACCATTCATTCAATTGGATTTAGGATTGTCCATTATGATTTGCTGCTTCGTTGAAGATTGGAATGTGTCCTCTGACAGTTGCTACGGTCATTAAATGAAAGCTTGCTCCTTTGGAAAAGTTTCCTACATGGTTTTGCGTGACTTACAATTGCGTTGCATTCTAGGATAGCTGATGTACTTGTAGTGCATTATTTTTTGCTTCTGCTGGTATAGCTTCAGAAATTATCCTTAAATGTAATAGTATATTACAGTTACTATTCGCGATACAGTTTTGGATGTATTCCTAATTTGTTGCTTGTTGGAGAATGAAGCGTTTGAAACTAGATGTCACAGGTGAGCCATACCATTCATTCAATTGGATTTAGGATTGTCCATTATGATTTGCTGCTTCGTTGAAGATTGGAATGTGTCCTTTGACAGTTGCTACTGTCATTAAATGGAAGCTTGCTCCTTTGGAAATGTTTCCTACATGGTTTTGCGTGACTTACAATTGCGTTGCATTCTAGGATAGCTGATGTACTTGTAATGCATTATTTTTTGCTTCTGCTGGTATAGCTTCAGAAATTATCCTTAAATGTAATAGTATATTACAGTTACTATTCGCGATACAGTATTGGATGTATTCCTACTTTGTTGCTTGTTGGACAATGAAGCGTTTGAAACTAGATGTCACAGGTGAGCCATACCATTCATTCAATTGGATTTAGGATTGTCCATTATGATTTGCTGCTTCGTTGAAGATTGGAATGTGTCCTTTGACAGTTGCTACGGTCATTAAATGAAAGCTTGCTCCTTTGGAAAAGTTTCCTACATGGTTTTGCGTGACTTACAATTGCGTTGCATTCTAGGATAGCTGATGTACTTGTAGTGCATTATTTTTTGCTTCTGCTGGTATAGCTTCAGAAATTATCCTTAAATGTCATAGCATATTACAGTTACTATTCGCGATACAGTATTGGATGTATTCCTACTTTGTTGCTTGTTGGAAAATGAAGCGTTTGAAACTAGATGTCACAGGTGAGCCATACCATTCATTCAATTGGATTTAGGGTTGTCCATTATGAATTGCTGCTTCGTTGAAGATTGGAATGCGTCCTTCTTTGATAGTTGCTGGGATCATTAAATGATTAAACCACTATTTAACGATAACTGAATGTTTATTGCCATACTTTAACATCTAAACCCTTACAAATGAACTTACAGACTCCAACTTATTGGTTAATTATTGTACAGTATCTGTACAAATCTGTAAAACGACCCACCAATATTTTTGCTTACGACTAATTAAATTGTGTGTAAGGCTGTGTTTTACGAGTTGTTTCTCGTTTAAGGATAGGAATGGTTCGCGCTAGGATAGTTGCAGGGGTCGTTAAATGATTTAACCATTCATTAACCATAACTGAACGTTTATTGTCACTTCTTAAGCATTCGGTAAATACAAATGTCTCCTTATAAACTATCTGTATAAATTCATGTACGCGACTTATATAACTATAAAACTTATGTAAATTGGTAGCGCTAAACTTAGATTAAGCTGTTTCTTAGAGTTCTTCGTTATCGTTGACCCAGCGAGTAACGTCAGTAGCTCTAGGAATTCTTGAATCTTCTACACAATTTAATAATAGCCCAAGAATTAATCTGTGCGCCATGAATATCATATTTGTAGTGTTCCTGATCTGCGCTGCAGATAATTAACTGTTTTACAATGTATTTGAGCACTTGTTGCCAGAAATCTGAAAGTACAAGTAATATTATTATTAACTAATTATCATACGCTGAACGCAAACCACTGAGACGCGATATTAAATAAGAGAAAGGGAAGAAACCAAGCATCAATGCAGCGGTTATAACCTTCACAACTTTGATTGGTTAATTAAAAACAATTAACATAATTAACAATTCCGAATAAAGTCACACAGGTTAAACGCATTCCCAATGAATACACGTGTCAATTAACGCCACCGTTACTGCATTAATTATCAATTAAAGAAATCGTTGCTTTATTTACGCCGCGGTGGCGCCATCTCCCGTAAAAGTGCTGAAACTGTTCGCGGTTCTGTTTCAGCCGGTAACCAACAGATGGCGCCACCAGCGGTTACCGACACTGTCGATAACCACGCGCGAACAGTTTCGGCGCTCTCCACAGAGATGGCGCCACCGACCTGTCAATAGTTTCTATAGGGTAACCTTCCACGACCGAAAATAATTATAAAATATTCGTCGTAATAACTGTTAGTCGGTCGACACGCATTTCTCTGTCATATTATTGAAGGAGGAGAAGCAATATTTCCCGAATTAATGTTGATCGGATGGTGTTATTGAAGAATAATTCTTTATTTCATTCCCTTTTCACAGCCTTTATTCTCCTGCTGACAATGATTTCAACCTACTGTATATATAATTTATATATTTGAAATTTACATGCTTCTATACTAAACTTTACACAATCATTCGCTTTCATATCTAATTACGGAGATCACCGTACGCAGATATTCACGATAATACGTTTCTTTCCATTGTCTTACCGCAAACGAGTGTATTGTTATATCACCATGGCTCTGTGACTAGCCATAATAGACGATCGCAATTTTATTTTGTATGCCTGTGGGTGAGTTAAAGATACTTGCCCTCTCGTGCAAGAATACACGATAAAGAAACCATTAATGTATAGAATGTAAGATTATCGTTGAATGACCGTTTGCTCCTTTGGAAATGTTTCCTACATGGTTTTGCGTGACTTACAATTGCGTTGCATTCTAGGATAGCTGATGTACTTGTAATGCATTATTTTTTGCTTCTGCTGGTATAGCTTCAGAAATTATCCTTAAATGTAATAGTATATTACAGTTACTATTCGCGATACATTATTGGATGTATTCCTACTTTGTTGCTTGTGGGAGAATGAAGCGTTTGAAACTAGATGTCACAGGTGAGCCATACCATTCATTCAATTGGATTTAGGATTGTCCATTATGATTTGCTGCTTCGTTGAAGATTGGAATGTGTCCTTTGACAGTTGCTACGGTCATTAAATGAAAGCTTGCTCCTTTGGAAATGTTTCCTACATTGTTTTGCGTGACTTACAAATGCGTTGCATTCTAGGATAGCTGATGTACCTTTAATGCATTATTTTTTGCTTCTGCTAGTATAGCTTCAGAAATTATCCTTAAATGTAATAGTATATTACAGTTACTATTCGCGATACAGTATTGGATGTATTCCTACTTTGTTGCTTGTGGGAGAATGAAGCATTTGAAACTAGATGTCACAGGTGAGCCATACCATTCATTCAATTGGATTTAGGATTGTCCATTATGATTTGCTGCTTCGTTGAAGATTGGAATGTGTCCTTTGACAGTTGCTACGGTCATTAAATGGAAGCTTGCTCCTTTGGAAATGTTTCCTACATGGTTTTGCGTGACTTACAATTGCGTTGCATTCTAGGATAGCTGATGTACTTGTAATGCATTATTTTTTGCTTCTGCTGGTATAGCTTAAGAAATTATCCTTAAATTTAATAGTATATTACAGTTACTATTCGCGATACAGTATTGGATGTATTCCTACTTTGTTGCTTGTGGGAGAATGAAGCGTTTGAAACTAGATGTCACAGGTGAGCCATACCATTCATTCAATTGGATTTAGGATTGTCCATTATGATTTGCTGCTTCGTTGAAGATTGGAATGTGTCCTTTGACAGTTGCTACGGTCATTAAATGGAAGCTTGCTCCTTTGGAAATGTTTCCTACATGGTTTTGCGTGTCTTACAATTGCGTTGCATTCTAGGATAGCTGATGTACTTGTAATGCATTATTTTTTGCATCTGCTAGTATTGCTTCAGTAATTATCCTTGAATGTAATAGTATATTACAGTTACTATTCGCGATACAGTATTGGATGTATTCCTACATTGTTGCTTGTTGGACAATGAAGCGTTTGAAACTAGATGTCACAGGTGAGCCATACCATTCATTCAATTGGATTTAGGATTGTCCATTATGATTTGCTGCTTCGTTGAAGATTGGAATGTGTCCTTTGACAGTTGCTACGGTCATTAAATGGAAGCTTGCTCCTTTGGAAATGTTTCCTACATGGTTTTGCGTGTCTTACAATTGCGTTGCATTCTAGGATAGCTGATGTACTTGTAATGCATTATTTTTTGCTTCTGCTGGTATAGCTGCAGAAATTATCCTTAAATTTAATAGTATATTACAGTTACTATTCGCGATACAGTATTGGATGTATTCCTACTTTGTTGCTTGTGGGAGAATGAAGCGTTTGAAACTAGATGTCACAGGTGAGCCATACCATTCATTCAATTGGATTTAGGATTGTCCATTATGATTTGCTGCTTCGTTGAAGATTGGAATGTGTCCTTCTTTGATAGTTGCTGGGATCATTAAATGATTAAACCACTATTTAACGATAACTGAATGTTTATTGCCATACTTTAACATCTAAACCCTTACAAAAGAACTGACAGACTCCTACTTATTAGTTAATTATTGCACAGTATCTGTACAAATCTGTAAAACGACCCACCAATATATTTGCTTACGACTAATTAAATTGTGTGTAAGGTTGT
This sequence comes from Xylocopa violacea, assembly GCA_963969225.1. Taxonomy (NCBI): domain Eukaryota; kingdom Metazoa; phylum Arthropoda; class Insecta; order Hymenoptera; family Apidae; genus Xylocopa; species Xylocopa violacea. Next base: position 12,883,415 of record CAXAJV010000022.1, on the reverse strand, counting down.
GTTTTACGAGTTGTTTCTCGTTTAGGGATAGGAATGGTTCGCGCTGGGATAGTTGCAGGGGGTCGTTAAATGATTTAACCATTCATTAACCATAACTGAACGTTTATTGTCACTTCTTAAGCATTCGGTAAATACAAATGTCTCCTTATAAACTAATTGTTATAAGCTATCTGTAAAAATTCATGTACGCGTCTTATATAACTATAAAACATATGTAAATTGGTAGCGCTAAACTTAGGTTAAGCTGTTTCTTAGAGTTCTTCGTTATCGTTGACCCAGCAAGTAACGTCAGTTGCTCTAGGAATTCTTGAATCTTCTACACAATTTAATAAGAGCCCAAGAATTAATCTGTGCGCCATGAATATAATATTTGTAGTGTTCCTGATCTGCGCTGCAGATAATTAACTGTTTTACAATGTATTTGAGCACTTGTTGCCAGAAATCTGAAAGTACAAGTAATATTATTATTAACTAATTATCATACGCTGAACGCAAACCACTGAGACACGATATTAAATAAGAGAAAGGGAAGAAACCAAGCATCAATGCAGCGGTTATAACCTTCACAACTTTGATTGGTTAATTAAAAACAATTAACATAATTAACAATTCCGAATAAAGTCACACAGGTTAAACGCATTCCCAATGAATACACGTGTCAATTAACGCCACCGTTACTGCATTAATTATCAATTAAAGAAATCGTTGCTTTATTTACGCCGCGGTGGCGCCATCTCCCGTAAAAGTGCTGAAACTGTTCGCGGTTCTGTTTCAGCCGGTAACCAACAGATGGCGCCACCAGCGGTTACCGACACTGTCGATAACCACGCGCGAACAGTTTCGGCGCTCTCCACAGAGATGGCGCCACCGACCTGTCAATAGTTTCTATAGGGTAACCTTCCACGACCGAAAATAATTATAAAATATTCGTCGTAATAACTGTTAGTCGGTCGACACGCATTTCTCTGTCATATTATTGAAGGAGGAGAAGCAATATTTCCCGAATTAATGTTGATCGGATGGTGTTATTGAAGAATAATTCTTTATTTCATTCCCTTTTCACAGCCTTTATTCTCCTGCTGACAATGATTTCAACCTACTGTATATATAATTTATATATTTGAAATTTACATGCTTCTATACTAAACTTTACACAATCATTCGCTTTCATATCTAATTACGGAGATCACCGTACGCAGATATTCACGATAATACGTTTCTTTCCATTGTCTTACCGCAAACGAGTGTATTGTTATATCACCATGGCTCTGTGACTAGCCATAATAGACGATCGCAATTTTATTTTGTATGCCTGTGGGTGAGTTAAAGATACTTGCCCTCTCGTGCAAGAATACACGATAAAGAAACCATTAATGTATAGAATGTAAGATTATCGTTGAATGACCGTTTGCTCCTTTGGAAATGTTTCCTACATGGTTTTGCGTGACTTACAATTGCGTTGCATTCTAGGATAGCTGATGTACTTGTAATGCATTATTTTTTGCTTCTGCTGGTATAGCTTCAGAAATTATCCTTAAATGTAATAGTATATTACAGTTACTATTCGCGATACATTATTGGATGTATTCCTACTTTGTTGCTTGTGGGAGAATGAAGCGTTTGAAACTAGATGTCACAGGTGAGCCATACCATTCATTCAATTGGATTTAGGATTGTCCATTATGATTTGCTGCTTCGTTGAAGATTGGAATGTGTCCTTTGACAGTTGCTACGGTCATTAAATGAAAGCTTGCTCCTTTGGAAATGTTTCCTACATTGTTTTGCGTGACTTACAAATGCGTTGCATTCTAGGATAGCTGATGTACCTTTAATGCATTATTTTTTGCTTCTGCTAGTATAGCTTCAGAAATTATCCTTAAATGTAATAGTATATTACAGTTACTATTCGCGATACAGTATTGGATGTATTCCTACTTTGTTGCTTGTGGGAGAATGAAGCATTTGAAACTAGATGTCACAGGTGAGCCATACCATTCATTCAATTGGATTTAGGATTGTCCATTATGATTTGCTGCTTCGTTGAAGATTGGAATGTGTCCTTTGACAGTTGCTACGGTCATTAAATGAAAGCTTGCTCCTTTGGAAATGTTTCCTACATGGTTTTGCGTGACTTACAATTGCGTTGCATTCTAGGATAGCTGATGTACTTGTAATGCATTATTTTTTGCTTCTGCTAGTATAGCTTCAGAAATTATCCTTAAATTTAATAGTATATTACAGTTACTATTCGCGATACAGTATTGGATGTATTCCTACTTTGTTGCTTGTGGGAGAATGAAGCGTTTGAAACTAGATGTCACAGGTGAGCCATACCATTCATTCAATTGGATTTAGGATTGTCCATTATGATTTGCTGCTTCGTTGAAGATTGGAATGTGTCCTTTGACAGTTGCTACGGTCATTAAATGGAAGCTTGCTCCTTTGGAAATGTTTCCTACATGGTTTTGCGTGACTTACAATTGCGTTGCATTCTAGGATAGCTGATGTACTTGTAGTGCATTATTTTTTGCTTCTGCTGGTATAGCTTCAGAAATTATCCTTAAATGTAATAGTATATTACAGTTACTATTCGCGATACAGTTTTGGATGTATTCCTACTTTGTTGCTTGTTGGAGAATGAAGCGTTTGAAACTAGATGTCACAGGTGAGCCATACCATTCATTCAATTGGATTTAGGATTGTCCATTATGATTTGCTGCTTCGTTGAAGATTGGAATGTGTCCTTTGACAGTTGCTACGGTCATTAAATGGAAGCTTGCTCCTTTGGAAATGTTTCCTACATGGTTTTGCGTGTCTTACAATTGCGTTGCATTCTAGGATAGCTGATGTACTTGTAATGCATTATTTTTTGCTTCTGCTGGTATAGCTGCAGAAATTATCCTTAAATTTAATAGTATATTACAGTTACTATTCGCGATACAGTATTGGATGTATTCCTACTTTGTTGCTTGTGGGAGAATGAAGCGTTTGAAACTAGATGTCACAGGTGAGCCATACCATTCATTCAATTGGATTTAGGATTGTCCATTATGATTTGCTGCTTCGTTGAAGATTGGAATGTGTCCTTCTTTGATAGTTGCTGGGATCATTAAATGATTAAACCACTATTTAACGATAACTGAATGTTTATTGCCATACTTTAACATCTAAACCCTTACAAAAGAACTGACAGACTCCTACTTATTAGTTAATTATTGCACAATATCTGTACAAATCTGTAAAACGACCCACCAATATATTTGCTTACGACTAATTAAATTGTGTGTAAGGTTGTGTTTTACGAGTTGTTTCTCGTTTAGGGATAGGAATGGTTCGCGCTGGGATAGTTGCAGGGGGTCGTTAAATGATTTAACCATTCATTAACCATAACTGAACGTTTATTGTCACTTCTTAAGCATTCGGTAAATACAAATGTCTCCTTATAAACTAATTGTTATAAGCTATCTGTATAAATTCATGTACGCGTCTTATATAACTATAAAACATATGTAAATTGGTAGCGCTAAACTTAGGTTAAGCTGTTTCTTAGAGTTCTTCGTTATCGTTGACCCAGCAAGTAACGTCAGTTGCTCTAGGAATTCTTGAATCTTCTACACAATTTAATAAGAGCCCAAGAATTAATCTGTGCGCCATGAATATAATATTTGTAGTGTTCCTGATCTGCGCTGCAGATAATTAACTGTTTTACAATGTATTTGAGCACTTGTTGCCAGAAATCTGAAAGTACAAGTAATATTATTATTAACTAATTATCATACGCTGAACGCAAACCACTGAGACGCGATATTAAATAAGAGAAAGGGAAGAAACCAAGCATCAATGCAGCGGTTATAACCTTCACAACTTTGATTGGTTAATTAAAAACAATTAACATAATTAACAATTCCGAATAAAGTCACACAGGTTAAACGCATTCCCAATGAATACACGTGTCAATTAACGCCACCGTTACTGCATTAATTATCAATTAAAGAAATCGTTGCTTTATTTACGCCGCGGTGGCGCCATCTCCCGTAAAAGTGCTGAAACTGTTCGCGGTTCTGTTTCAGCCGGTAACCAACAGATGGCGCCACCAGCGGTTACCGACACTGTCGATAACCACGCGCGAACAGTTTCGGCGCTCTCCACAGAGATGGCGCCACCGACCTGTCAATAGTTTCTATAGGGTAACCTTCCACGACCGAAAATAATTATAAAATATTCGTCGTAATAACTGTTAGTCGGTCGACACGCATTTCTCTGTCATATTATTGAAGGAGGAGAAGCAATATTTCCCGAATTAATGTTGATCGGATGGTGTTATTGAAGAATAATTCATTATTTCATTCCCTTTCCACAGCCTTTATTCTCCTGCTGACAATGATTTCAACCTACTGTATATAATTTATATATTTGAAATTTACATGCTTCTATACTAAACTTTACACAATCATTCGCTTTCATATCTAATTACGGAGATCACCGTACGCAGATATTCACGATAATACGTTTCTTTCCATTGTCTTACCGCAAACGAGTGTATTGTTATATCACCATGGCTCTGTGACTAACCATAATAGACGATCGCAATTTTATTTTGTATGCCTGTGGGTGGGTTAAAGATACTTGCCCTCTCGTGCAAGAATACACGATTAAGAAACCATTAATGTATGGAATGTAAGATTATCGTTGAATGACCGTTTGCTCCTTTGGAAAAGTTTCCTACATGGTTTTGCGTGACTTACAATTGCGTTGCATTCTAGGATAGCTGATGTACTTGTAATGCATTATTTTTTGCTTCTGCTGGTATAGCTTCAGAAATTATCCTTAAATGTAATAGTATATTACAGTTACTATTCGCGATACATTATTGGATGTATTCCTACTTTGTTGCTTGTGGGAGAATGAAGCGTTTGAAACTAGATGTCACAGGTGAGCCATACCATTCATTCAATTGGATTTAGGATTGTCCATTATGATTTGCTGCTTCGTTGAAGATTGGAATGTGTCCTTTGACAGTTGCTACGGTCATTAAATGGAAGCTTGCTCCTTTGGAAATGTTTCCTACATGGTTTTGCGTGACTTACAATTGCGTTGCATTCTAGGATAGCTGATGTACTTGTAATGCATTATTTTTTGCTTCTGCTGGTATAGCTTCAGAAATTATCCTTAAATGTAATAGTATATTACAGTTACTATTCGCGATACATTATTGGATGTATTCCTACTTTGTTGCTTGTGGGAGAATGAAGCGTTTGAAACTAGATGTCACAGGTGAGCCATACCATTCATTCAATTGGATTTAGGATTGTCCATTATGATTTGCTGCTTCGTTGAAGATTGGAATGTGTCCTTCTTTGATAGTTGCTGGGATCATTAAATGATTAAACCACTATTTAACGATAACTGAATGTTTATTGCCATACTTTAACATCTAAACCCTTACAAAAGAACTGACAGACTCCTACTTATTAGTTAATTATTGCACAGTATCTGTACAAATCTGTAAAACGACCCACCAATATATTTGCTTACGACTAATTAAATTGTGTGTAAGGTTGTGTTTTACGAGTTGTTTCTCGTTTAGGGATAGGAATGGTTCGCGCTGGGATAGTTGCAGGGGGTCGTTAAATGATTTAACCATTCATTAACCATAACTGAACGTTTATTGTCACTTCTTAAGCATTCGGTAAATACAAATGTCTCCTTATAAACTAATTGTTATAAGCTATCTGTATAAATTCATGTACGCGTCTTATATAACTATAAAACATATGTAAATTGGTAGCGCTAAACTTAGGTTAAGCTGTTTCTTAGAGTTCTTCGTTATCGTTGACCCAGCAAGTAACGTCAGTTGCTCTAGGAATTCTTGAATCTTCTACACAATTTAATAAGAGCCCAAGAATTAATCTGTGCGCCATGAATATAATATTTGTAGTGTTCCTGATCTGCGCTGCAGATAATTAACTGTTTTACAATGTATTTGAGCACTTGTTGCCAGAAATCTGAAAGTACAAGTAATATTATTATTAACTAATTATCATACGCTGAACGCAAACCACTGAGACACGATATTAAATAAGAGAAAGGGAAGAAACCAAGCATCAATGCAGCGGTTATAACCTTCACAACTTTGATTGGTTAATTAAAAACAATTAACATAATTAACAATTCCGAATAAAGTCACACAGGTTAAACGCATTCCCAATGAATACACGTGTCAATTAACGCCACCGTTACTGCATTAATTATCAATTAAAGAAATCGTTGCTTTATTTACGCCGCGGTGGCGCCATCTCCCGTAAAAGTGCTGAAACTGTTCGCGGTTCTGTTTCAGCCGGTAACCAACAGATGGCGCCACCAGCGGTTACCGACACTGTCGATAACCACGCGCGAACAGTTTCGGCGCTCTCCACAGAGATGGCGCCACCGACCTGTCAATAGTTTCTATAGGGTAACCTTCCACGACCGAAAATAATTATAAAATATTCGTCGTAATAACTGTTAGTCGGTCGACACGCATTTCTCTGTCATATTATTGAAGGAGGAGAAGCAATATTTCCCGAATTAATGTTGATCGGATGGTGTTATTGAAGAATAATTCTTTATTTCATTCCCTTTTCACAGCCTTTATTCTCCTGCTGACAATGATTTCAACCTACTGTATATATAATTTATATATTTGAAATTTACATGCTTCTATACTAAACTTTACACAATCATTCGCTTTCATATCTAATTACGGAGATCACCGTACGCAGATATTCACGATAATACGTTTCTTTCCATTGTCTTACCGCAAACGAGTGTATTGTTATATCACCATGGCTCTGTGACTAACCATAATAGACGATCGCAATTTTATTTTGTATGCCTGTGGGTGGGTTAAAGATACTTGCCCTCTCGTGCAAGAATACACGATTAAGAAACCATTAATGTATGGAATGTAAGATTATCGTTGAATGACCGTTTGCTCCTTTGGAAATGTTTCCTACATGGTTTTGCGTGACTTACAATTGCGTTGCATTCTAGGATAGCTGATGTACTTGTAATGCATTATTTTTTGCTTCTGCTGGTATAGCTTCAGAAATTATCCTTAAATGTAATAGTATATTACAGTTACTATTCGCGATACATTATTGGATGTATTCCTACTTTGTTGCTTGTGGGAGAATGAAGCGTTTGAAACTAGATGTCACAGGTGAGCCATACCATTCATTCAATTGGATTTAGGATTGTCCATTATGATTTGCTGCTTCGTTGAAGATTGGAATGTGTCCTTTGACAGTTGCTACGGTCATTAAATGGAAGCTTGCTCCTTTGGAAATGTTTCCTACATGGTTTTGCGTGACTTACAAATGCGTTGCATTCTAGGATAGCTGATGTACTTGTAATGCATTATTTTTTGCATCTGCTAGTATTGCTTCAGTAATTATCCTTGAATGTAATAGTATATTACAGTTACTATTCGCGATACAGTATTGGATGTATTCCTACATTGTTGCTTGTGGGAGAATGAAGAGTTTGAAACTAGATGTCACAGGTGAGCCATACCATTCATTCAATTGGATTTAGGATTGTCCATTATGATTTGCTGCTTCGTTGAAGATTGGAATGTGTCCTTTGACAGTTGCTACGGTCATTAAATGGAAGCTTGCTCCTTTGGAAATGTTTCCTACATGGTTTTGCGTGTCTTACAATTGCGTTGCATTCTAGGATAGCTGATGTACTTGTAATGCATTATTTTTTGCATCTGCTAGTATTGCTTCAGTAATTATCCTTGAATGTAATAGTATATTACAGTTACTATTCGCGATACAGTATTGGATGTATTCCTACATTGTTGCTTGTTGGACAATGAAGCGTTTGAAACTAGATGTCACAGGTGAGCCATACCATTCATTCAATTGGATTTAGGATTGTCCATTATGATTTGCTGCTTCGTTGAAGATTGGAATGTGTCCTTTGACATTTGCTACGGTCATTAAATGAAAGCTTGCTCCTTTGGAAATGTTTCCTACATGGTTTTGCGTGACTTACAATTGCGTTGCATTCTAGGATATCTGATGTACTTGTAATGCATTATTTTTTGCTTCTGCTAGTATAGCTTCAGAAATTATCCTTAAATGTAATAGTATATTACAGTTACTATTCGCGATACAGTATTGGATGTATTCCTACTTTGTTGCTTGTTGGAGAATGAAGCGTTTGAAACTAGATGTCACAGGTGAGCCATACCATTCATTCAATTGGATTTAGGATTGTCCATTATGAATTGCTGCTTCGTTGAAGATTGGAATGCGTCCTTCTTTGATAGTTGCTGGGATCATTAAATGATTAAACCACTATTTAACGATAACTGAATGTTTATTGCCATACTTTAACATCTAAACCCTTACAAATGAACTGACAGACTCCAACTTATTGGTTAATTATTGCACAGTATCTGTACAAATCTGTAAAACGCCCCACCAATATTTTTGCTTACTACTAATTAAATTGTGTGTAAGGCTGTGTTTTACGAGTTGTTTCTCGTTTAAGGATAGGAATGGTTCGCGCTGGGATCGTTGCAGGGGTCGTTAAATGATTTAACCATTCATTAACCATAACTGAACGTTTATTGTCACTTCTTAAGCATTCGGTAAATACAAATGTCTCCTTATAAACTAATTGTTATAAACTATCTGTATAAATTCATGTACGCGACTTATATAACTATAAAACTTATGTAAATTGGTAGCGCTAAACTTAGGTTAAGCTGTTTCTTAGAGTTCTTCGTTATCGTTGACCCAGCGAGTAACGTCAGTAGCTCTAGGAATTCTTGAATCTTCTACACAATTTAATAATAGCCCAAGAATTAATCTGTGCGCCATGAATATCATATTTGTAGTGTTCCTGATCTGCGCTGCAGATAATTAACTGTTTTACAATGTATTTGAGCATTTGTTGCCAGAAATCTGAAAGTACAAGTAATATTATTATTAACTAATTATCATACGCTGAACGCAAACCACTGAGACACGATATTAAATAAGAGAAAGCGAAGAAACCAAGCATCAATGCAGCGGTTATAACCTTCACAACTTTGATTGGTTAATTAAAAACAATTAACATAATTAACAATTCCGAATAAAGTCACACAGGTTAAACGCATTCCCAATGAATACACGTGTCAATTAACGCCACCGTTACTGCATTAATTATTAATTAATAAATCTTTACTTTATTTACGCCGCGGTGGCGCCATCTCCCGTGAAAATGCTGAAAGTAGTCGCACCTCATTATCGACAGTGTAGCGGTTACCGACTGAAGCTGAACTTCGAATAGTTTCAGCACTTTTCGCAGAGATGGCGCCACCGGTCTGTCAAATAGCTTCTCTAATGTAAACTTGGATGACAGTAAATAATTATAAAATATTCATCATAATAATTACTATTTACTTAACAGGCATTTCTTTGGCATATGATTAACGAAGGAATAGCAATATTTTCAAAATTAATGTGAACAAGGTAGTGTTCTGGTGAAACAATTCATTCTTTTATTTCCTTCCAAACAGTTGTTAGGCTTGTACTTACAGCGATTCTATACCAAATTTTATACAGCCATTCTCTTTTATACCCACTTACGTCAATTTCTCTCGGCTAGATTATGTTTCTGCGGGAGTTTCTGTCGGTTCTCTTTCGTTTCCGACGTTTCTGTGTGAATTTCCGTTGGTTTCCCTTAGTTTTCAAGGGCTGTTTTCGATAGTTTCTCGACAGTTTCCGTTAGTATCCGAGCAGTTTCCATTACTTTCGTGGCAGTCTCCACGTTGTTGATTGATGATTCGCCTTACCCTGTATCGATAGCCCAATAATGTAATCTTAACATGAATTTCTTTGTCTTATTAGTAACGAGAGATAAGTAATGTTTGCGAAATTAATCTAGATGAGGTAGTGTTGCAATAGTTGTCGTTTTGCCGCTTTTATCACAACTCACTGCAGGAAAATTACTGCATTGCTCTGCTAGGGGAGGAATAATCTGATCGATAAATTAAATAATTTCTTAGGTTTGCACTTGCCGATACCTATGTTGTTGGTATCTCATTAGTCGTTGGTGTTTTTTGGTGGGTGCCCGACTGCCGTTTCGGTTTTATTTCTATTCGTAACATGATCGATTGAAGAAGTGGCGACGGAGAAACCGACTACCGGTTTGTTTTCTATACGGTGGGTCACACGATCGGTCGGTAGGCGGTAGACTGTGCTACCGATTATCGTTTTGCCATAATTTCTGAGGGTGATATTTTGGTTGGGAAAGCAGCGCTTGGGATAACGTCGATTCACTTTTCCTGCTGTGGATAACATGCTCGTTCAGAGACGATTGTTGTCATACTTAGATATAATTTCGTTACCGTTTGTCGTGTAATATTCGATACAAAATCAACACTCTCTGCAGCCGAATTTTGTGAAACGAACAGTAGAACGAACAATCCCTATTCGTGCCAAATCAGTCCTGATTGTACACAAGTAGTGCAGGGATTTAACGTAATGTAACATAGATATTTTAGTTTAGGAAGCGTATTAATAAATATTTTTTATCGATTTTTTGTTTTTTTCCTCGGTTATATATTCTGTAAATTTATTCGCGTAATCACATTTTCACGTGTCTTTGCTGGTGATCGGAACTAGGATGAGATTACGTTTTGCTCGCAATTCGGTACAACCTCTGTATAACTAAACTTGTAGGTTAATGTTTCATTGTTGCACGAGTTTAAATTGCATGTACATATACGTGCGTTTGCGTTTGTGTATACGTACATACACAGATATAGAAAATCGGAGAAAAAGAAGAAAATAATGGATAAACTCGAATCGGTGAACAATGCGTTTCGGGTATACGGTACACGTATAACGGTAGTTTTACGCTAACTATTGGACACAACATTTTTCAAAGATGAGACAAACAATTATTACAAGATGTATACACGAGATGTATTGATAAAAACGCAAAATAGTCGGTTGCTGGAAATTACGTGTTATCGTAGCTGTGAACAGGCACAGCTTTCTTTGCACGCATTCGTTTGGTAATACTAATATTTCCAAACGATCGTGGTTCTTTTTCATGTTATTATTGTTGCTAATGTTGCTACCATCGAAACCAGCGGTATTGTGTCTAGGTATCTGTAATAGAAAGAGAAGAAATGAAATATTCGCTTAATTGTCGCTACGCTTTGAATAGGTTAAGTAAAATTTAATTTATTATTCGTACCTATCTTTTCGATGTTATCGAAACACAGTTTAAAAGACAGCTTGTTTTCGTCCTACACCTTTTACGATCGATGACTTTTTTCCTCTTACACCTACAAATTTTCCTCGAAACTCCCATCGCGGATTTTTTTTACCTCGTGCTCCGAGATATCTGTAGGGTGATCGTTTTTCAACTTTATACACGGATAAACTTTTCCCTTGGTTGTTTATGCCTGCTTCGAGCAACGTAGTTACTTAGATTAGTAACGTATTTCGTTTCGTCGTAAGCTCCTGCGCCGTTACAACATTTATACGTGTTATATTGTACCTTGATAATCCATCGGCGTTCTCGCACTGCCCGAATCGTATTCGTACATGTCTGTAGCGTCCCTTTTGCCTCTCATTCCGTGAAAACCCATGCGTGCCCTTTTAAAGGAATCGCCTCCTGTATCTTGAAAATCCATACTCCTTTTTTCATAACTGACTGGATTGTTTGAATAATCTAAATAATTGTCCAACGTATCGTTCGTATCCTGTGCTCCCTGAAAAGTTTCCGCGTGCGTCAAAGTTTCCTTCCTATTATATACGCGTGCGATAGTAGTAGATAGTTTACGTTTACTCACGTGAAAACTTATAACGCCCCGTTTATCGAATTCGTCTAGCGTGGCGAAACTCGTTTTTTTACCCCTCGTTCCTTGAAATCCCATTGGAGCTCTTTTCTTCCATTCTCTTAGAAATTCGCTCTTGTCCAGAAAATTTCGATATCTATCTATCGACGATGTCCTTCCGTAATCCGGATAATCGATCGAGTACACGCGTTTGCCCGGTGAATCGTGAAACCTCGCTGCAGTCCTCTTTTCGATATCACCTAAGATCTGAGCATACGAAATTGCACAAGGACGCGGCAACGTTTTAAATTCAAACGATTCTCGAATGTTCGTGTATTCGTTTACCTGTTCGAGTGATTTTTTGCCTCTCATTCCTTGGAATCCCATTGGTGCACGTTTGTAATACTCATCTTCTGCCAGCAAGGCCTTTTTACCTCTTGTACCTTGGAAACCCATCGGCGCTCTTTTCTCGTAGTCGTTCAGAGAGTAGATAGCCTCAAAATTGGTGGTAGCTGGATTATCTTTTTTACCTCTCATACCTTGAAATCCCATTGGTGCACGTTTGTTCACCGAATCCGGAAACAATTCGTTTTCGACATCGGCGATTATCGAACTTTTCTTTCCACGCGTACCCTGTACGTGAACAGTAACGTATTTTACATAACGTGAAGCGATCGTCGAAAGATGAAGACGATTTATTAATGAAAGGGAGTGAGAATATTTAATATCGCGATGATAGATGGGGTAGTTTACTTGGAAACCCATTGGTGCACGTTTTAAAAGATCCTCCGAGCTTGATAAGGCAAAACTCTTCATTCCGCGCATTCCTTGAAACTCTCTAGTGCCGCGTTTATCGAAGAGATTGCCCGAATGTGACTGTTGGGCAAATATAAGCGTGATCGATGCAACGAACAAAAGAATCGAACGGACGATCATCCTGCAACAAAAAACAATACGTATAGCATTTATTACTTTGGCGTAGAGTTCCTCCCTCGAATGATCATAGACCTCTGGGACGATCTCGATCGTTTCATCGTGTACAAGCATCGTTCGAAAAGTGAGAATGAGAAGGAATTTCGATGTCTCGGACCATAGTTGCGGAGTGGTCGAGAAGTTACATTTAAATGTTTCATGGATCGATTTCAAATTGATCGGTAAAAAAATTAGCAGTATACAGGTATACATTACATTCGATGTAGCTACCTATTGGAGATAATTTTTTTTTTTTTTTTTTTTTTTTTTTTTTTTTTTTTTTTTTTTCCGAACGAAGGTGAAACAGAAATAGCCACGTTCACTGTACGGTGAGCAGCTTTGCAATTTACAGCTGCGCATCGAGGTTGAATGGGGACGGACCACGATGGGTCGAGATCGAGAGGTGCGCAAGGTGAGAGTAGTGGTAAGGTTGCAGAAGATAGAAAAAAAAAGAGAAGGGTGGCGGTGAAAAGTGGAGGGGGAAGGAGAAGATAGGAGAACACGTAGAAATCAGTACGAAGAATCGTTGCTCTTTTCCTTCTAACCTGGTAATCAATCTTGTGCGTTACACGGCTAATGGTAACGCTATCGCAACGCTATCACGAGAAAGCCAAAGATGACCCTTTACCTTTATCGCTACCTCTACTTTCACCGTTGGCTCTATCGTCTCTGCCTCTGTATTATCCTCGCTATTTTCATCAATCGCATTCGTTCGTTGATCCGAACGGCTAGTTTTTTTTTCTGCGTTCTTGTTTAAATGATATGACACATTCCTGAATGCATTGCGATCGCGATATCGCAAAGTTGCGCTATAGTAAAAGGAAAAGAAATAACAAGCACACCGCATTAAGTAAAAGTGACACGTGTTTTTTACGGCTAGTAATAATTTCATTTAATAGGAACTTGCTAATTGGACCCACGGTGGTGCACGTCCTGAAACAAAAAGTATATGATAATTTCCAATGACCTTTTTAAGATAACAATATGTAATCGGATTCTCCGTTGCGATACGGCGAGGGTTTGATTAGTAGACTCGGTTGTCCGGTTTTTCGTGTTATTTCGTTAGGTAGAACGTAAAGATAGTGAATTGGTAGATACGTGTAACCTAATTTCAGAAAAATCAGGCAATGCAAAATGCATATCTACATATTTCATAAAGGATCGCGTGATCGCGTGTATCCGTATCGAGCTAATTTGTTCGACTCCTACTTCAGAAGTATTCGTATCGAGGACAGAGTTGTTCGAACGCGTGTCTTAAAGATCTCCTCGCGGTTGAAGCGATACAGTTGTTTACTTTAAAAACGGCATCGTTCGCGAAAGAAAGACGGCCAGTGCGAAGCGGACGGAGAAAGACAACGTCAACGCTTAGGAAGAAGCATGATCGTCTGCCTACGTACGTGTCGTAATAAGTAACTTCGTTAGCCTTCTTCGTTCTTTCGAATGGTTATGTTGAAATTTGGTTATGTTGAAATGTATCGTTGAATCCAGTAAAAAAAACCGCAAACGGCAAGCATCGTTGCAATTTCGATTGATCGGGTTTCGACGAACTTTTGAAGATCTTCTTTAAAATCGCTAATCCTTTCGAGAGTGTCGTCGATGAAAAAATTCCTGAAGTAATTGTCCGTCATGTTTTATCGTACGATTGTGAGCATCGGAAAAAGGTCTCGCTTTTTCATGGGTATTGGTGCGTGTGTCGGTGATGTAAATGTTAGAGGTTTCCTCTGCGTTATTATCAAAATTCGAACAATCTTTATACCAAAGTCGTTGAATAAAACGAAACGATAGGGTCTACGTTCATTCCGGTTTTCTGTTTTTCTTTGCACATATTATACATTTTTGCCTTTGCGGTTCGTTTGTCGGTTTTAAATCGAAGAGTGCGCATGGTACGTATGTTTCGTAAAGTTCAGCGGAGACCTGTGAAGAGGAATCGACGAGAGAAACAAAAAGGAAAAGAAACATCGACGATACGAGAAAGGGGGGATCCCTTTTTATCGCAGATTTGCAATACGATACGATCTCTCAGCAGTTTCGAGATTTCCCGTTGCGGTAAAATTATTAAGAATCTGAAGGGGAGGAAGAAAAAACAGCTATCGACGTCGATTACTATAAAGACCGAACCGATTAAAGACGATGATACGAAAGAGGAGCATCGATTTAATACACCGCGTCTTTAGTCGTCGTGGTTGATATTGATCAAAGCTAACTGTTCGAAGTACAAAGAGATCCACTACCATGGTACAAATAAATCGTTTGATTTTCATTCCAACTGCATAAGTGACGCTCGAAGCTGAAGAATGGAAGAAAAGCTAGCTTTTGTTCGGTATAAGGGAAGGGCAAACAGTTTGACGAATGGCCGACGAACAAATTGTACGTTGCAAAAACAATGCGAAGACGTTACACGACGTATGTACGAAGAAAGAGGCGAGGTACGAAGGAAAACGGAGAAAGAACAACAGCGGAACGAACGGATGGAAGAGTAAGAGAAGAAGAAAACAACAAGTATCGCACACGAACACGTAAGTAGGCGAGAAACCACAAAAGCTAGGTTAGGTTGTTTCTTCGCAAAGGCGTAGGCAAAGTAGGAAAAGGAGGAGCGTTGCGAATGTTATACCGGTCCAAGTATTGTCTTTGTCCGCGAAACGTCGATACCTTTGCTTGTTCCGAGCATCGTTTGCGATATGTCCAATGAACGTGGAAAGCAATCAAGGACGATTCTGATTCGTAGAAGAATAGTCGTGTCGTGGATGAAATTTTCCAACGGTAACAACGATAACGGCAGAGTTAGAAACAAGAAAAAAAGTTTAAGAAGCATGCTTTTCCGTTTCCGTTTCCGACTAACGAATAGATAAATTGTACGACGTGTTTGTATAGGATACGTGGTAAACGTGACGGTGAAGTCGAAGAATGACTTCTGTCGATAACGTGATTTTAATCCAGAGTCAATGAGCAACGGAAAAAGATGATGACGATGACGATGACGATGACGATGTTGTTACTGGTGATGATGGTGGTGGTGGTGCTATTACGACACGACATCGCATCCCACGAAAGTAACCCCTAGGAAGGAAGTAACCGAGCTAATCGAATAAACTAGAGATTGCATACTAAATTGCAAAGTCATTGCATAAGTCGAGACGAGCGCTATTGCTTCGGTGTTTGTTAAATTGTATTTCTTGTAGTGTTAAACGATCGGATACTCGATTACCTACCTTAACAAACTTTAACGCCTTCTCCTTCGAAGCTCGAACCATTACCAGAGCGATTACTCGAACAAGCTTTATAGTTTAACATCGTCATCTTGTATCGTTTATAAATTTAAATCGGTAAGAAAAAAAAAACATGCCTGTTTAACGCGTATCAAGAGATAAATCAATGAACGGCATGCTTTTACGTACCTACTCTTCACGCATACTCGATTTAGAGAACCTTTTAAAGAATAACCGCTAGTAGGTAACGCGTATGAAAAAGTTGTCGCCATGGTTTCATTTAAAAATCCTATCTTGCTTCTGAACCCTTTCAATAAAAATGTCAATAAGCGTACTGGGAGAAGGATGCTACGATGCATCCATAAGAATTTTCATCCCCACGCGTTGTTATTCCGACACGCATGCCGCTGCACGCACGCACGCACGCACGCGTTCGTTTTTCAGTCTCGTAGATCGACCGCGTGAAATTTTCCGTCAATCCGAGCAGCTATCCAACTAAGTTGGATCTCCGTGTATCGTTCCGATCGCTCGATCTCTCGTTTCTGTTCGTTAATCGATACTAATCGTATCCGTTTGATCAACCGGAAATAATCTGCAGATGTACCGCATAAACTTGGCAACAACTGCCAAGTGTTGTGTATCGTCGTGAAATGACGATCGATGAAAGCAATTTTAAAGTTTCATATTCCAGATTCGCTCGGGATCTAGTGTCGTTGCCAGTTTTACAGCTTCGAATCGTCGGCCGATATTTATTCGTTCGGTAAAGCCGTGAGATTACGACAGCTATTAAAGAACATCGTATAATATCCGTGTACGTGAACATAGATGAACGTGCTACTACACGTATACTATACGACCGGTGACAAGCATCGCGCTTGCACCATCGGTTCAGCTCAGTTGTGCCATTCCTCGTAATTACTTGGGGTATTAATTATTAATTACAGCTGATTGTCACGCGTTCTATCGACTTTGGTATCGATTACGACCTTACGTGTATACAGTGCGCGGCGTTCTATCGCGTCGCTCAGTTCCCACTTACAGAAATAAACGGAAAAAGGCGAACGGTGTGTAAAAAGCGAAGAAAACTATAAATATAAAGGTATATAAATGGGTTGTAATTAGATTTCATTTGTCGTGACCGCTAAGGATCTTCATTAACCGACATTCGGATGTCGTATCGCGTATCGTACCGTAGCGTGGCGTGGCGTGGCGTGGCGTGGCGTGGCGTAGCGTGGCGTGGCGTGGTACAATCGCACAGGATTCTGTGATTTCAAAGCACGATTCTCTATAGCATTGAAAATTAGATCGTTGCTGAACATTGTCGAGAAGAAGAAAGATGATCAAAATATCCGATAACGCTCGAGGCACGTATGCGCATGCACGAGTGATTCGTGTTATACAAGTGAAACTTACGAAGGGAAGAAGAGGGCAGAAATAATAAATCGGTACATAAAATAATATAATCGTGTACAAGCATGGATACAAGCGCGTTTCGCGTAGTAAATAGATAAATAGAATCATTGCGAAAACGATCGTGCTTATGTTATATTTACCTAACCAACAATTTCAGGCAACGCGTGCAGTTTATTCTAAAAAATGCGAACGATTCGTTTCTAATTGTAAGGCACGGTAGCCTTATTAATTGGACCTATTCATTTTCCTTTTCGATCGGTTTTAGTTTCATTGTACACATACGTAAACACGTATGTATAATTTTGGAGAAGGAGAGTATATCGTTTGAATGTGCGTTAGTACGCGGGTACTCTTACTTCTAAAAGAATAAGTTGTTGGAAATAATTATGATTTACCGTTGCGAGCTACGAGCTGAACCCTCCCTCGTATACCCGTGCGTTTCAATGGCGTGCATTCGCTATATCGGCGCGTTTAATCTTTCGCGTGTTTTCATCGGAACGTCGTCGTCGTCGTCGTCGTCGCCTGCCATATATATATGTACGTATTTAGCAGATACGCCGCATCTTAAGCTCTTCGTACAGGGCAAATATTACTATACGTTTCGAATTCTAACGACAATCGCGAAGTAATCGTTACAACGCCCGGACGTAGTACTTAGTAGCTACTTTATATAGTTTTTTCTTCTTTTGTTTCGGTGCTCCGCGTCAAAATCTGTAGCAGCGTAGAATGCGATTAACTTTTTCAGGGTTAACAGGTTTAATAGGTTTTGCTTTTGCATTACGATACGATACGAAATTATAAAATGGAAAACTTGATGCACAGTGTGTACTACAATCGTACAATCCGCAGATAATTATATAGTAAAATGAATTTTATTGCGGTTAAAGGCGAACACCGATTGTAGTGGGAAATTGCTCGAAAAAATTCAATAAAGGTTATTTCTAGGTAAAAAGTATTTCAATATGATCTCAAATTTTTTTTCCTCTCAAGGGTAAAAGTTTTAAAGTTACGAGCTTTTGCATGCGTTGCGTTTGATTTTGTTCGTACGTACAATACAGCGACCGAATGGTGAAACGAGCAAAAAATCTATTCGCGCGCACAATTTTTATCTTGAAAAGATTTTAAGCAAGGTAAGAAATAAATTTGTTTCTTCGGCGCAGTGAATACGCCAAACCTTAGACGCCGCAGAAACGCGTTTGCGAATGCGCGTGTTTGTTCTACATCTGTTGCATAGCTTTCGTAATATCGAACTGTACAGTCTGTATTATTGCGAATGTACCGTTTTTTAAATTCGTTCGTCCAAGAAATAGCGGATAACTGTCCAATTACAAATGGCTTAGCAATCGGCTAACCCGCGATGATAAAACTCTCTCTCTCTTTAGCCAGATTACGGATTAAAATCTTTAAAACTGTAGCCGCCTCGTGCCTATATAGTTGATCGTCGATTTACCGTGTAAATTTCTAACGAGCTTCCAATCGAGTATGAAAGTCACCCCTTTAACAATTTCCGTTTAACTTTCATTGCGGTTCTATTAAATGGCAAGTTTACCGAACGAAAATTGTTTTTTGTACCTAGATTCATCATTTTTGTTCTCCCTTTTCTTAATTCGTTTAGAATTATGCAATATAATATGTTCGTTCGAAAGTTTCGAAACTCGAAAGAATTGAGTAACCGAGAGTAACGGAGAATTATAGTAATCGAAAAGAAGAGATAACGTTCATTCCAATCTGATAGAATTGTCTGAAATGTCCGAATGATACGTAAAATAAAAGAGGCTCATAATCGAGTAATGTTAGCTCATTGTTACAACCGATACCTTGCAAACTTCCGTGATTGCACCGTGTTATATGTACATGCAACTCGTATCGTGCAAAAGTTTTAATTAAATCTTGATCTTCCTGGCCGCTAGGTGATTATCTGCCCTGATGTGATTCCGTCTAGGACAAGCAGGTCATTTTCCCGGGTCTTTATCTTTTGACCGCAGATACGTATAACACAATTAGACGCTCAACGCGCATTACCGTTTCTTAATGAAAATGAAAGAGAAAGAGAATAAAAAAAAAAAATAAAATAAAATAAAATAAAAATAAAAATCAATGCGAACAGAGGGAAGAAAGGTCGATAGAAGGAAAATATGAAATCGTTAATGTCACTCACTGTGTACATGCTGAGAAAGGTAAACCCTTTTAGATTATGTGCATTAATCAGGTGTGTAAGTATACAAGAGTCGCGTGTTTTTCCTTCATAACGAATGCTGTTGCTGGTTAATAGTAAGAATCGAAATGTTAGACAACGCGTGTGGATATAGGTAGGTAAGACCGGGAAAACGTAGGTGTTGGACGTTTAAAATGATACTCTTACCGATCCGCGGATTCACGGATAACCGAACCTGTTTCAATTTGAAATTGAATTTCTGAAATCTTTAAACGAATACCGAGCAATTGTCCTTGGTTGCGATAGATACTTTTTATTCTTTCTGCGCATACACATACGTAAATCTGAACGCATTGCTGAAATCGTTTTCACGATATAACCAAGAGTAAGAGCGAGTTTTATGAATAAAATAGCGAGAGGAGAGCGTGAAAAGGTACGCCGACAACGATGCGTGCGATTTTCTAACAAAATCTTGTTTCAATACTTTCGTTGTTTCTTCTTTTTTTAACGAACATACGTTTTTTCTGGGGCGGGTGCGTGCGCCCGCGCGCGCGTGTATAAGGGTCTATAAAAGTATATACATATGTGATATAACTCGCAAAGGTCAAGTGCATGTAAGAGTCAGAGTTTGTTATTTAAAAATCGGCAAAGAAACAAAAAATGAAAAGGAAATAACAAAAGAGCAATTACGAGTCGCAAAAACTTGATATCGAGTTTTATTCGATTAAATATGCTGATATATGCTGATTGTTGTTATGCGATCTACGAAAAAGACGAAGCTGTGGTCCACACGAAAACGGGGAAGAGTGCTACGGAAATACTGTTTCGAATTGTTCAATGATTGATGAATGACACCCTGTAAAGGAATTGTTGGCATTAATGGACACAGAGGTAAATCTAGATATCGAGTGCACGCGCGTGTAGCTACGATAATAACGTCCAACATATTTTTTTATTAACATACGTACAACATAGAGAAAAAAGAATTTTTTGATCGGAAGGAAGAAATGACTACAGAAATGGTGAAAAACGTATGTAACTGTATGAAAAATGTAACTGTTTACCTTTCGTGGATGAATAGCCAACGTGTTTCCAATAGGTAGAGCGGCTCGATATAAGAATTCGTTGATTTACGGAGGGACGTGAAAAGGGGGTGATTCAAAGATACCACCTGCTCAACGTGACGGACAACGACGAACTGGATGAACGGACGCCCCGCGTGCTTCACCTTATAAGTACATAGGCCGGCGTAGTGACGTCATGAATCGGTGGGACCAATGAGAGACCGAAGCTTGCACCACCGTTGGGGATAGAATCTAACCCCCTACCCCCTTTTCAGTCGTAAATATCTTGAAGAAACTTGTAGCTACCTTGAATGCATAATATGTATTTGGATGACCACTGATTTCACCTTTGCTCGTTCTTCTATTCTTCGCTTGCTTCGCCTTTGTTTTGCCCTCACCTCCCATTAATCAGAGCGTACTTCCGCTAGCTTAAACCGAGAATAAAAAATATTTTTCTTAATTTTTACTTCTCGTTATCCGTATCGAAGTGTAGTGAACCTAACGTTATAACAATCGTTTCTGTACTACAATATAGGCGGTATCCGCGTTACGGCTATACTTGTATCGCACCGTGTCTTTCCAATTGGATCGACAATTGGATCGAAATGGAAAACGGTACAGAGTAAGATAAGTGTTGAAAATTGAAAAATTAACCGAGTAGTGATTTCCTTTTCCGCCAAAGTCCGAGCCAGTTCTGTCGATGCTGATCTGCATACGTCGGTGATGAAAACAAGAAAAGGTATCCCGCGATAGATGTCTCGTTTTCTGCATTTGAAACGATCTCTGCCCATCTGGAAAGTTACCTATCCCACAATTCTTAATATTAATAGATACAACTGTATATCAAGATCATGCATACGTATTATCCCATATATTCAGAGGAGATAATGTTTTTGAACGAAACGAACATATTGTTTGATAGATAAGCGAAATAGTGCAAACAGATAACTTAGTTTTCGACGAAATCGTAGAACAGAGGTATCGCATTAATACTTTTTAAAGGCGCGATCGTATCATCGTGGTTATCTACCCTATTTTTAACGGTAATAATTATTTATCTATAAACCGGAAAAGAATAGCGAATAGAGAAGTAATGGCAAATTTTGAGAAATCAACGATTCATTGTACGCATGCCAACACAAAATCTAATCGTTCGGATGGAGAATCGCACGAGAGAATTGTTCAAAGAACGAAGAGGAAAGAAAAAAAGGAAAAAAAGATGGGGAAGAGGAAAGGCAAGGGACGAGAGAAACTTGAAAAACGATAGTATTTCCGGATGGAGTTGCTTGAGAACGTTTGCTATAAAGCAGTTTATAAAAGAGGAAACTGGTATTAGTTACACGGTCGATCTACCATGCTTGCGCGCCGTTACTATCTTCTAAGAAGAAAAATACACCCTTGCGAGTACTGCCCGCGCTTTCCATGATTCTTTCACAGCATAATTTCGAGTCGAACGTTTATGTCTACCGTGTGCCAGGGTGTCGCACCGGGGAAAGGTACGCGTCGTCTGTAATTGAAAATATCACATTACTTTTTTCATGCAAAAATATTAGTTGTACGGAAGGGAACGACTCCCGGATACGAGTTGGACGAGCAAGGACGTGATCAAATAAAGTCATGTGCAAATTTGAGGCTTGTCTTTGGACGATTGTCCCCAGGCTGGCCGTAGAAAATTTACTACGTATGTTGTCCACGGATACTTTACGCCAACCGTCGCGTATGCTACCTTTTGTGTGTTTCTCGCTTCAACAAAAGAATATCCACAAACTATCTACGGAACTGCGCGGACTGTACGCGGGCATTCATAGATTCTGTATACATATTCGCGGGGCACGTGTCTACGGACAATGTAACTCTGTACAAGTTTTAATCATTAATACTTTTAAGGAAATTGAAAGGAAATCTGAGAACGACGCTGCGTACAATGTGAAACATGGGATTGTAAAAAAAAGTCTGGATATTCTTTTAGCTAGAAAAATTAATCGAAAACGTTGCTACGTTAACGTCATTTTTAAAGGTACACTGTAATTGTACAATTTGAGGTTAATCGTTGCAATCGTCGAGTTTAATCTTGCGTACATGGTACACGTATATATCGGTACATTTGTATCCAGGGTATATAAACCTATCGACGAGGTTCCAATGTATGTATTATATAATATATAACATACTTACGCGTGTACGTAAAAGTCGCTTCGGGCGACACTCTGAACGAAGGACTGTTCCTCTTCTTATCGAAGAAATTGTGCACTGACTGATCAAGCTTGATGAAGAAGAAAAGCCGCAGGCTGTACCAAACGAGAATCCTTATTTGTTCCGTTCCTCTTAGAAACGCAGCTTATCGCACGAGATCCTGTTATCTTCGGGACGGAAGTAAAGCGATCGGGTCGAATCAAATTTCACTCAACTACGCGAGTACCTGCACCTAACTAGACACGTGTACACGTATTAACTGTATCACTGAATTGCGTTTCGATGTATGCTTTTATTAACAATGGGGCTGCGACATTCGAGATGATGCTGATTTCTTTTAAAACGAGTTTTGCTCGGTATAGGTTGATTGAACTTTTACTTTGGTGGCTACCGTCTTTTGTTCGCTTCGTTCTAAATAAGGGCTGGTAAGCACGAGACCACAGCACGTACAGCAGTCGCAATTGTGCATTCATCCGTACGATTCCAAGCGAAATAAAGTTTACTCTTACTCTTCTATACACGTACCAGCAATAATTTTTTCCTCCTTGCATGTTGTTCGAGTACACTTATCTGCTAATGAAATAATTTGCATCGATCAAATTAGACTCAGAAGACGTTATTAGACTTGGAAAGATTTAAAAAATAGGTTAAGATGATGCAGTACCAAGCATCGACAAGGTATGTGAAACGAAATGTTAACCATCCACAAAATTCAAAATCCGACGAGGAATATTTAAGACGAGAAGAGCTAAGAATTTATGGAACAGCCTCTGTCACTAGCCCCTCCATTGAAAATAAAGAACTTTAAAAAATAGTTTTATCGACGTTTATCTCTTACAAATTTACACAACTTTTAATTAAGTAGGATGTACTAAAATCATATCGAACGTTCTTCTATGTCTTCTTTGTTGTGATAATTGTAATAGAAAAGGAAAATCAATCGGTCGATCTACGTGTTATTAATGAAAAAAATAATGAGTTTTGATAACAAATTAGAAATGTTTACGCTAAGAATGCGAATTAAGAATGCGTTACCGGTAAATGAAAACTCCCGTGATAAGCGAATTTAAAATTTATTTCCATGCAAGGTGAGCAGTGCGCTCTGGCGGCGAGTGTACCAGTCTCAAAGAAATATCAACGTGAATTGTTAGCGCGTCCGCATTGACATAGAATGACAAGTTCAGTCCAGTCGTCTGCTTGGTGTAGATGATGTTGTAGTTAACCTTATTTAATCCGTCGGTGTAAGTACACGGTTGGATAAGGCGTAAAGATATCGCCTTAGGTAAAGGTGAAGGAATAATACTACGCGATGGAGAATAGATCGGAAGATTTAAAAACGAACGAGCAGATCATCGAAGAACTTACGAAAGATCTAGAAAGTTCTTGCATCAGAGTGGATGAAAACTACTCGGCATCGAATGGCAGTACGGCGGAATCAAAGGCTGTGAAAACCAGCAACCAATTGGACAGTTCTAGCGAGCATGTGGAAATAAATAGTGGCAACAACGACAAGCGTGAAACGGAGAATGAATACGATGCGAATCGTTCGACAGACTTTATAGACGAAGATTTGCTAAAGGACAGAGAATTAAATCTCTCTGAATCTGATAAAGAAGTTTGTATATCGTTCAACTATAATTACAACGATCAGTGCGTACCGTAACGAATCTGTATATTTTCAGAGCCTTAGAGACGATGCGGAGAGACATAAGAATAAGGGGAATGATTATTTTAAAAGCGGAGAGTATAAAGAGGCGATATCTATGTACACGATGGGAATACAAACTTGTCCCTTAGCCTATAGCAAAGAGAGATCCATTTTGTATGCGAACAGAGCTGCTGCGAAATTAAAGTGTTTGGTAATATTGTTGTTTAAGTTTAAGGATATTGTTGTATCTATTGAAAAAAACTTTTGTGGTATTACTTAAGCAGGAAAGAGAATCCGCGATAGCAGATTGTACAAAGGCTATAGAATTGAATCCCAGTTATGTAAAAGCGTACATTAGAAGAGCTCAATTGTACGAACAAGAAGAAAAACTAGACGAAGCATTGGAAGACTTTAAAAAAGTCTTAACGTTCGATTCTAGTCACGCAGAAGCAAATTATGCGGTTCGGGTAACTAACGAGAAATGATATCTTTACCTTTTGTAATGTTTGCAATATTGGTGCGTTGAATGTTTTTTGCGCAGAGACTACCTCCTTTGATTAATGAAAGGAACGAAAAATTAAAGACAGAAATGCTTGGGAAATTGAAGGATTTGGGAAATATGGTTCTGAAACCTTTCGGTCTTTCCACGAATAATTTCGAACTGCAGAAGGACCCGAACAGCGGTGGTTATTCTGTCAAATTTCATCAGAATCCTAGTTAATACGATAATCGTAGGTGTACGTTGCATATAAGTGAACATTGAAAGCATGTCGCGAAATATTTATAAGTACCTTATGTAAATTCTATTCGAATGCTTGTTATAATAAAGATCTAAGCATTACGATACGTATATGCATATTTAGAAACATATGTACATACATATATACGTATATATATATATGTATATATATCGGATCGACGTTTTTACGGGAACCTCAAAAATCTGATTGTCCGATTTATCACGATACGAAGTTGGCTTCTTTCGTTGTGTACAGCGACGCATCTTGACAATCTTAACCTTTCGCAGTCCAAAGGTTGTTAGTGTCACAGCACAGTAGAGATTATTATACAAAGCTCCGCAGTGTGCGCCTCTCCCGAACAATGCTCGACTTTTTAGTATTATTAAAAAGTTGAGTTCACCTCGACATAGGACTGCAAAGAGTTAAACATTGTTTGGATAACTCACGATATTATGACCGATCATCGAGCGGAAGATTTGTCATCGATCAGTTTGTAAGTAACCGAGAGACGTAAAGGAGAGGGCGAAAATACGAATTACATATTTTTGTCCGTAAATTCATCCTACTTGGCTACAACATTAGAGTTATATCTGTTGTAGTTTCGATACGATTTGTTCAATCGATCGTCGTCAATTGTGTGGTTTGTTTGTATCGTTAACGTTGTTTTTTTTCCCTTTTCTTTTTGAGGCGCGCACGCGTATCCACGTGATACACTTAGCAGCAGAGAAAATTCCAAAGAATGACAAAGGGGGAAAAGGGGAGAAACGTTTGCATGTGCGAGCGTGTGTGCATTTAGCTAGGAGGGGGGATAAGTCCCGTACGCGCATGTGTGTAAGTCAGATATAGGTAAGCGCGAGAGAAAGAAAGAGAAAGAAAGAGTAAAGGGTGGCGCCGGTTTGCAAGGAGGACGGACAGACGCCACGAAGGGAGGTTCCATTCGCGAGGATCAGAAACGTAGTGAACGGTGTTCGCAGTCGTGCGGCGGTCAACGTTAAACGTTACACATCCGGGTTGATGGAATCCATATGCATGTACGTGCGAGAAAAAGATCGTTAAAGCGAAAAGCGTATACGTACGTTTAGGCAACGTTTCCTCGTACATGCATAGACGTTCAGCGCGTTGAAAAGTAGGTGCATGCTACGGTGCAAGGTTCAGACAGGACCACCAGAAGAAACAAGAAACAAACGTAAACGTGAATAAGGAGAAAAATTGAGGAAGCGAAACAGAGTACTGGACCGAAGCGATATCAATAGGGGGGTGGGGAAAGAAAGATAGGGCAAATGATAAAGACAAGACCAAGGGATGCGTGAAAGCATCGTGCAAAGATCTGTTGGATTTTGTTAAATTACTGAAACGTTTCTTCACGGTACGAGGATGACCTTCGCGTCAACGTCAGACGGGTACAACGTTATAGGACGTCGTATTAACTCGAGGGTGGTTCAGTAAGCACGACACCTACGTAACCAAGAAGGTGACGCCTACGTGTCGCGCAAACACACCGTAACACGCAACTTTTATGCAAATCAATAATTCGAGTGCGACACGGTGATAAAGTTTATCTCCGTTTTGTAAAAATCTAGAATCCGGTTGTCGTTGAACAACAGTCAGAGGGAGGACAACGACAACGAGGATTTGAGAACGCAGCAACGGCATTATCGACGGCATCTAGCACTCGCGACAGCGAGATTTTCTTACGCACGACAAAAGCGAAGATTCGCATGCGGTCGAGTGTAAAGGTAAACCAAGTGCCTTCGATCGTTTAATATATATAATCGGCTCTATAAGTGGGTCCCTAAGAAGGGTGAGGAGCAGGAGTGACGTCGAATACTCTGGTGAACAATGTGTAACGTTTCGCAAAAACAGGTAAGCTGGACTGCAGTAAATTATAGCACACGTCTGTCGTTGATTCCTACCCACAGTTTAACGATCGCTGTGACCATCAAATTGGGTCACTTTAACGAGCATTTCGTTTCGCACGTTTCCTTGTAGGTGGTATCCTCTGTTATATCGTAGCATGTTTTTAGTTCCGGGAAACGGTTCGATAAATATACGATAACGGTCCGGAAGGCGATCCTGTTTTTCCTTTCTCCCACACGTGTATCGAAATATTCGCACCAAGAATATCAGATATATGATATTTCGTGTGTTTCAGTTGAAGACTATTTCTCGATGCAAAAGGTGGTGGTGGTCTCTACGTATCGGACTTTTCCTCGTGTACATGTTAGCCCAATACATCACCGCTACGGAAATATCCGTCGAAAAAGAATCGTCTACGTATCCAAGTTCTACTACGGATCGTGAAGAAAACTGGACCGACTACAATAACTTGGTATCGTTCGCCGATGAGACAGAGGCGAACATCGAGCAACAGATGAACGCGAAGAAGAAAATGTTGTTGCCGGAGGAAAACGTAACGAGAGAAAAGGCTGAGAAAGTCGAAACGAAGTCGCGGCAACAGACAACGATAACGAATGAAGAAAAGTCGAAGAATTTACGTGAACAGTCGAGGGAAGAGTCGCAAACGAAAGCGGCCAGTCCGAAGAAAGAAGTCGCGACAACTTTAACGAAGAACATACCAAGAAGTACAACGGTGAGAATCGTTGGGCAGCCTTTATCGCGCTTTCTCGTTCAAGCTCTCGATTATGATTGATGCTTAATAAGTATCGGTTATTCGAGATTGTAGGTGATCCCAGTAACGACCACGATGAGGTACGAACGCGCAACGTGGAGACCCCGAAGGGAAAATTGTTCACCGCCAGCTATCGAACAGTTTCCACGACCATTAATGGGCCCGGAAGCCAGAAAACACGGTGGACTGATCATCCATATTTTGGTCGCGATTTACACATTCCTGGGCCTTGCTATTGTTTGCGACGACTACTTTGTCTCTAGTTTAGATAGAATTTGCGAAGGTAAGAGAAATATATGTATATTTTTCTTTTTAACGCTGGTCATTCGTTCGGTTCGGGAAATGATCGTTTAAAAAGAATCGATTGCGGAAACTTGTGTGTGACTCGTGCGGTACGTAGAGACGTGATACCGCGGATAAAGTAAAATACTAATCCGTTTCTATTCCGCGAGTCTGTACCATGTTCGTACAGATTATGCGCAGGCTATGTTCCGAAATTCATCTGTATATAAATAATAGACTTCCAATACTGGAGTGTATAGCTCTATTCGAATATGGCGTACGAAATGAAGAGGGAGGAGAAGGAGGAAAAGAGGAGAAGGAGGAGGAGGAGGAGGAGGAGGAGGAGGAGGAGGAGGAGGAGGAGGAGGAGGAGGAGGAGGAGGAGGAGGAGAAGAAAACAGAAAAGAAAAAGTGTCTGATCGATTGAATGTTTTGCACGCAGAACTAAGATTATCACCGGACGTTGCTGGAGCAACTTTTATGGCTGCCGGTTCATCGGCCCCGGAATTGGCTACTGTGGTGATTGGTGTTTTCTTTGCCAAGGATGATATCGGAGTAAGTATATACGAGATCGATACAGACGGTAAGTTACCAGAGACTACGTAGCAGCGCTATGTAGCGGATAGTTAAAGTTGACGAATAACGAACGGCTGATGTGATTGCAGGTGAGCGGTGTGATCGGGAGCGCGGTTTTCAACATAATGTTCGTGATATCAATTTGCGGGCTTTGCACGACAACAGTGTCAAAGTTGAATTGGTGGCCGCTTTGCCGCGATTGTTTCTTCTACGCTATATCGATACTGGTGATGCTCGGCACAATTTACAATGAATCGATATCATGGTAATATAAAAGTTTTTTTTATCTAAAATCCAGCGACACGCACGGGACGTTTGGATCGTTACGGTTGGATAAACGGGCGCGCGAACATGCTGCTTTCAGGATGGAATCTTTGTTCATGTTGATTATGTACGGTGTATACTGTATCGCGTTGTCCTTCAACGCCAGATTGGAACGTTGGGCGAAATCGTACGATATACCATTTCTACCAAAGGACGACGAACCCGCGGAGGAAAGCGCTCTGGTTAGTTACAGATCGTTGCAAGAGGATCGTTTGTCTTATACCGGGCCGAGTTCACCTGTTACGGATCAGTTTAAAGCGCACGAAGGTAAACTTAGGCCCCCGTGTTTATCGAGACGCGTATTGGAAACGCGCAACGATTGATTGTCCGTCTTTTCCCCCGTCAGGGGAAACTGGACAATCTGGTGGTATCGTATCGGAAACGAACGAGCCACCAGCCCCGAAACAACCGGAGTATTATAAAGCGAAAGAGCCAGATCCGAACGAGGTGTCGCCGTTAGAGAAGCCTGTCGATGGTAGTAAATGGACTTTGTTCACCTGGGGTCTCGTTTATCCGATTCACTTTATGTGCCGTGCAACTATGCCAGATTGCCGACAAGAAAAGTTTCGAAACTGGTATCCTTTTACCTTCTGCGTGTCGATGGTTTGGATCAGTTTCTATAGCTATATTATGGTATGGATGATCACGATTATAGGTAAGCGAGACTGATTTCTATCAGTGATTTCTTTCGTTCCGTACATTCCGATACCTCCGTTCCAACGTCGAAAACGTCCAAGCGTCGTTACCAAACACGTTATGCGTATGTCCATAGGCAGTACTCTCGGTATACCCGACACGGTGATGGGCTTGACCTTCGTCGCTGCTGGTGTCAGCGTACCCGACGCGCTCTCCTCGTTAGCGGTGATAAAGGAAGGTCTTGGTGATATGGCGGTGAGCAACGCGGTCGGCAGTAACGTCTTTGATATATTAGTTTGCCTCGGGCTTCCATGGTTTATACAAACAGCAATGATACAACCCGGTTCGCACGTGAACGTCACCAGTCGAGGTAAGATCGGGTTTTCAAATCCAATTCTCCATTTCTTACCACTCGAGTCGCGAGGGCGAAATTGGCGAACGCTATAAAAACTCTGGCTCCTTGGTTACCGTATACTGGCAGGCTTGACATACTCGACGGTGTCGTTGCTGTCGACGGTAATATTCCTGGTGCTAGCGACCCACTTGAACGGCTGGAAACTGGACCGACGTTACGGTATGATATTGATGCTTTGGTACTTGGTCTTCATAACGTTTGCCTCCCTCTACGAGTTAAACGTTTTTGGCGAGATGAATCCTCCGGTATGCTTCAGCTTGTTCTAAACGAACGCGATCCAATTAGAGATACAGACTGCAGCGAAAGCGCGTGGCAGCTATACGCTTATTGAAAATGGTCTCGTTGCACTCGCTGCTAAAGCATAGTGGAAGATTGCGCGGAAAACTGCATCGTACACTTCTTCCTTCCGCTCCTTCCATCTCCTTCCGTTCTTTTCTCGCTCCTTTCTTCTACCGCTACTTCCGCTTGTTCCTGTTCTTGCTTTTGCATCCTTACTCTAATTTCTGCTCGAGCCCAAGCAGAACGAAACACCTGCAGTGACGAGGAGAAAAGACGGCAGAATTCTATTTCTGAATTCTGAATTCATTTCAAAACGCAACATCCCGCTTCCATTCCACTGGATTTGTATAAAATCGATCGAGCGTTGTTGCGGAAGGTAAGCCGATCGAGAGACGCTGCGCCCTCGGCAGGCTTGATCGCGAGCCAAGTCGTATTATCGTACTTGCATGTTTGGAACCACTTAAACGGACAATACATTTATCAGTATTAATAGACGAGCGACTGTTAAGTATTAGATACTAATCTAAAATCGGTAATAAGATAGGGCTAATCGATCGACCGAATCGGCTCGTCGTGTTTTATTTCGATTCGTCGATGATGCGCTTTACAGGAGACAATCGTTTTATCGATTAAATCCCGATTTTCGATTTCGCCTGAAACGCGTTATGATATGCGATCGATGGCACTGTTCGGAGACATTTATTTTTAGCTTTCCAGCTGGCTCTTCAGCTAATCTTCACTCGTATCGTGGTACTTTCTTGTTGAAAGTTGATATTGCATTTTGCTTCCGTTTTACAAGGGAAAAAAAAAGCAAAAAGAAAAAAAAATCGTTATGCCTTTATTTAAATGTTTCTCATCGAATCGATTTCCTTGTTTCATTTTCTTTCGTCGTCACCGTTCTTCTTCCTTGTGTACAGTATTTGTTACATGTACACGTGAGAGACAGACATCTTACGTGTATATTCTCGCTTTATTGTCTCTTTTCCTTTACACTTGAACCTCCTACGGAACGGTGAAAAAAAAAAATATATATATATATAGTAGCGTGCACGAGTTCAAAATTGTCCAGCGAAATTGGTTCGGTTGAGGAAAGGCAAGTGTTTAGAATGATCGGTTCGTGGCGAAATTGGAATCGATGGAAGAGGATGAGAACTGTACGAGGGTAAATTTTCAACGAACGCGAGCAAAAATAAAAGAGACAATAATTAACGCAGCCTTATCCGATGAAAGTATCTACAACGTAACTCTGCGCGGTCCTTGAGATCGATGTGCAAGGAACAATAACGATCGGTGTTCTTTCTTTTCTAAAACACTTTGACGAAGCGATTAGTTTCAGTCCAAAACGATCGTGTACCCGCATGTACTCTTGGATACTGTTTATCGCGTGCCACGTGCGTGCGAGCCTGTAGAAAACAAGGTATGATGTAACATATTTATCTACTACTGCATTTAAACGAACTGCAGACTAGACCGTCGACAGATCACAAAGGTCGCGCAGACGTTTTAGTGTAAACGCGTATTTTATGTATGTATACGCGTGTTGTATTGGTACACATGTTTGTATACGCGCCGCGTATATATCCGCAGGTACTGTACGCGTGCACGTGCAGCAGACAAATAGACGTTATACATAGTTGTAGCTATATATATATTAGATATTGTATGTGTAAGTACATACAGTGTCATACGAACACTTGGATTTATATGATTACCGAACGTTCTACGTGTTTGTTCGCAACTTTATTTGTTACAACTATATTATTAGGCGCTTCAAGCGGATGTACACTGATATTTAGCGTTATGGATATCGTAATATGCTTGGTCGATCGATCGAATCGATTAAAGTTACGGTTACAGACACACGCATGCGCGCGAGCGAACGGTCCCGAACGGATAAAGTAAAGACTGTAATTTTACCAAATATTCGATCGGTCGATGAAAAACGGAAACGAAAAGTGTTTCGCGGATCGCATCTCGAGCACGATTACATTACGATGTGTACTAGATCGGGGCATTTCTTTCGCGTCTCGAAAGAAATAAAGTGATTGCGTAAATTCCTTAATTCCTATATAAACTATAGTACTAGTGATTTTTCCGAAATATATTTGCTCATTGTTCCGCTATCATCTTATGAACCAAACGCAAACTGTACGCGTACAATGTATCGTATCGTGTTCGAGATTCGATTGCATTCAGAATTTAGAGTAGAGTAGAGAGGACAAGCGACGATCGTTACAGGTTCGCAGCGAATAGAGAGTGAAATGATTTACTTATTAGCGGGTTTTACGACAGCAGTTAATTGTTTGTCGCTATGATCCCATGAGACGCGGATAATATCCGTGTGTTCTCGTTAAAATGCTCGTTAAAATACTCGTTAAAAGCAATGAGAAACGCAGACGTGACTCGCAACGGGATTCGAGGTGCGTTACAACGTGCAAAGATAATATTCGTGTTATACGATTAACAAAAGGACAATGGTTAGGTTTATCGACTTGTACGACTTGTAGTTATATGTAAAATTGATTAGAAAATATTACGCGAGAAACGGGCCAAATAGATTGCTAGGGTAACCAGCAAACTTGACCAGTAAAGTTGTACAGCCATCTCATCGACAGGGATTGTCTTTATTAACGAAAAGAAAAGTAAAGGGAGAGGGGGGGGGGGAAGCGATTTCCATGCTCTCGCGCCGTAGAAATGAATTCCTTTACGTTCCGATTACACGTTTTTTGTACACGTCTCTCGTGGCTGGCTGTACTATGCCGTTGATACGTCAACGCCCGAAAATTGGTGTAAATATAGTCAATGAAGAGAATACCACCAACGATCAATTAGTAGCGTTAGATTAGGTGTTTAGGCCGAGAAGACTTTAGTGAGTAACTTTGATCAATTCTTGGGTGCCCTTAATAGATGTAGCTCATAAATGAGAGTCAATACGCGAGATGCTATTCGTGCATTTTATGTACGATTAATCGAATCTATTTACCCGTCCTTCGTCCCTATTTATCGTTCACCAATTTTCGAGCAATGAACCAAGGAAAAAAATCTGATTCGAAGGTATTCGTTGCGGCGCAATGTTGTATAGCTGCGAAGAAAAAGTTTAACGACCGATACGTTATAACGCGCGACGTTCAATCGATATCAATCGAGCAGAGATTAATTGTTGACTACGTTGTATGACAGTAGATTTTATATCGCGATGTAATATACGCACGCGCGCATACATACCTACATATACACAACACGCACACACATGCATAAATACACACTATATTCGGGGTACGTACTTATATACCGTTATAAAAATATACGTATTATGCGTTTAGCTAAACGACAGGATTAGATGATTATAAACCGTTTGTTCTTCTTCCTGTGCGCGCGATGTTTCGGGCCTTTTCGTTGAGTCGATATATGTTGACATACGTCCGTGTGTACCTGCCATTGTCGAGAGGGAACGTCCGAAAAATGTTCATTTTCTCTACACAACGACGAGACGAAAGTCAATGGGACGCCGGGATACGTTTCACGCGTTTCCAATTCGTCTCGTTTCAGCTGTTCCGCGCAGCGAAGAGCAAAAAGTAGCGATGGAAGGCGAACCGAGGCATGACAAACGAGGATCGCGTGTCGTTTCCACGACTAACATCGAACGACAAAACTCGTGGTTACTCGGGTAACCGACAGTTAGCATTCCGAACTCGTAGGATCGCCTAGCATTTTATACTCTACGTACGAAAAAAAAAAATAAAAAAAAAAAAATAAAAAAAAAAACAGCAGGATAACGTAGCACGCGTTCGTAATACTTGAGTAAGAGTAGATTTAATTTTTGATTAAATAAACGATCAACGAATGGTACACGTATCCTTTGTACATACGTGTAGAATACGTTCTCAATGTGACGAATGTTAAAATAAATACGCGCGCGTAGACAACGAACAAACCGATGCGAATGTACGCGATACGAGATGCAAATACGAAGCAATGTTGCAGCGAGAAACACTCGAACATCATCGGATTCATTCCTTCCTATTGCGATCGAACTCGGAGCTCCCTCTGTTACCATTTCTTCTCTCGTCGTTTCCAAAATTTCCAAAGTACAGTCTTGTATACATACATTCCTACACACATACTTACCTACATATAAAGTATACATATAAACCCATCATTACGTCTAGTCATAGCTTATTGCGGCGTTATGTAAATAACTGTTTTACCAAGAAATAAATGCAAATGTGATTATGAACAAATAAATGATAATGTATAAATAAAATCGTAGAGTAAGTAACTAGGGGCCGGGGCCAGAGGGGGAGGGGGATTATTAGGGCGAGGCGAGGTTATTATTTGTTAAAATCCCGGTGAACACTCTTCAATTTATTAACGATGGTCGATTACGGTTTGTACAATTATAGGGTGGGTTACGTTCGCGTTACGTAACAAACGCGTTACGTTGTCACGTAAACGCGGCGGCTGTCCAATGGGAGACGACTCTGTTTGGTAATAACGCCATTTCTCGCTAGGCGGCGCCAGTTACGTGTTACGCGTGCAGTAAATAAGACGGAAACGGTGAATAACGATTATGCGATTCGAACGTTGATGTTTCTTGTTCTCCAATTATTCCAACGTGCGACCAAAAGCAAAAGCAAACTTGTTTCGATTATCGTTTCTCTCGTACCTACCAGTGATTGTATACGATTACATTTATTAAAATAAAATTGCTATTAATCGACAAGGATAAGAAGGCGGTTTACGTCGTGTTTCTCATTGGCTATATTGGCTATATTGGCTAGCCTGCAACGTAATCGAACAGATACGTACGTATGTACACGCGTGTGTACCTCGGTACTGTGGACATGCGAGATTTCTAACCTGTACACGTTAATCTGTCAACGTTTCTGTAGACTTTAATCTTGGTTGAAGGTACGTAAGCGGTATCCTCGACGGGGGAAATCAAAAAGAATTCGATCAAATGCATTTAATATGTCGCTTGTATACACACACACGCGCACAAGTAAATCTCGAATACTATAGGATGGATGCGAGTAACGTGTATCCGCGTAACATAAATAACAATTGTATCGATTCGTTTATTTACCTATACGGTACATAAATAGGTATGCGTCCGATTGTAAAAATGAAAAAATTCGACGAATCGATCCGATCGATCGCAGAGAACGGTTCGATGAAACATCGATGGAGCGAGTTAAAGTAATCGATCGGGAAAATAATCATTTTTCGATTATATGTATTCGCGTCCGGTCGTCGAAGGGAATCCCTTCGGTCTTGTTTCAGCATACGCAGGTGTCGTGAGATAGTTGTTCCCGAAGCGAAAGGTACACGCCTTCGAACTTCTTTTACCACCCCATGGGTTGAATTTAGTTTTCTTGTATTGCCCATGCTGTTCAGACTTTTTATCGTGTATCGGGATCAACCTGCAATACCGGCAATAGGTAAGACATAATTACAGTTGCGTAAATAAAGTGGAATTAAAATTTGATTTACGAACCAATCGGTGATGTCGTTTGTATAATCGTGCTGGTTCGTTTCATTGTAGATACGAGAGGGGATTGGATAGGGGTAGTGGTTGCGTTTTCTATTCCAGTTCTGATATACAGCCGATATCCCATTTATCATTCGAACCGCGTGTTTCTCGTAATCAATTTCACCGGCGTCCTTTCCCGCGGGAGATACGTCTTGAAATGAAACGTAAACGTAAATTATTTCGAAAGATTCCTGAAAGTCGTAGAACTTGAATTCGAACTACCGGACACGTTACGATGTAAAGTAAACACTGACCCTTAATAGCGTTGGCAAAGTGTAGTCGTCTGTCATTGGGACCTAGCGACAGTTGTGAAAATTGTTCTCGATCGATCGATTGCTCTTCGGCTCTTTTCCCACCCCAGCTGTTGAAAGGAGTCTTCGATCCAACTTTTCGCATTTTTGCTACCCTTTTAATACCATTAAATTCGTCGACAGCCGTGTCTCGGCCGTATCCATCGTACGTAAGTTTGGTTCGTTTCGTTTGTAAATCGACATTTGACCGATCGAAATACTCTTTCTCTCGTTTATCGTTCCAACGTTTACTACTCGTAGGCAGACGTAATTGTCTACAAATGCAAGAGATGCTCGATCCGTGTCCGTGCTCGATGCTCGGTCTCCTGTTCTCCCATGAATAAAGCCAGGGGCTTGCCTTTTCTTGCGAAACTTTTCGAATACCCTTTAGAACCGTCGTTAATCGTTCGTTAACCAGCGTCACGACGATCAAATATCGCGTACCTAATTTCTACTCACCTGATTCCGCGTAGATAACTCGAACCACGATCTTTCCGTTTCCCTCCTCTTTGAAACGATATTTTCGTTTCTAATATTTACGTTATTGTTTCCCTTCGGTCGATCTGAAACTATGGCAGACTCTCAACTTTACGGAACAGAAGGGAAGGGAATAATAAAATTGTAGAAATTACCTGTTTCAACGTTATCTCGATTAATTGTCTTTGCGTTATCCATTTCTTTGAACGATTCTCCTTTAAACGTTTCCCATATGTCGTTTGATGATCGTTTCTCGGTTACTAAATTGTTACTTTCATTCCCCAGCCCGATCACAACCGAGAGAGTGCTCTCGTCGATTTCTGGATTTCCGATGATCGCGCGTATCAGCAGAGAAACCATCGGAAGAAGCATCCACATGTCTGAGTAAAATCATTTCTCATTTTTCTTTCGCGTCACGCGTACGATATTGAATATTCTTTTGCATCTAATACTCTTCCCAACATAGGTTTATTAACTGCTAAGAGTATAAAATGTATGCGTGTACGGGATACAGTGCTCTGATTTTCATTAAAATGCACGGAAAATTTTTGAAGGATTTTACTTGAAAATGAAACGTTTCCTCCCGCGAAAACAGGAGAGGAAGATTAAACGTTTCATTTAGTGGAAGTAACTGTGTAGTATGCATAGAGTTATACGTATAAGATTTAATACAAAAATAGAGACCGAACTGCATGAACTGTGTAAAGTCTTTATGCGAAAGCACAATTTATGGAAGCACGCTGCAATCTTCTCTATAAGAAATAATCTGCTAATTGTACGCTTCTATTAAGGACGCTACTATTATTTCTGTCCCTAGGAATTGGTTATTTATGTATTTTTCTATACACTTCTATACGTAGACTATTTAAATTCATAGACTCTTTTATTTCATATAAATATATATATATATATATATACATATAGCAAACGAACATTAAACCGTCGAATAATGATATGAGTTTGTTCCAATTATGCGAATCCCTTGCATACGCGACGACGACGATTGACACAATAATGGTTACGTATACGTGTACATTTTATTTTCCTCCACCCCGCTGTCCCCATTCGTATCGATGCTTTTACAATATATTGTACGCACAGAGAACGGAAGCAAAAGTGCATTTTCGTCAGCACGATAGGTGTTAAAACAGTTAGCGAACGCTTTCAGCGAACCTGTCATCGGCATTTTTATAGATATTTTTGTTCACAAATCATTTACGTTCGATGTCTTAATAGATACCGGGAGATACTTTTTCCTCGCAATACACGTATACGTATAGGTAAATTTAGTGTTACGTTCTTCCGAATGATCTTTTAGTAGCGTTTTATTCGTCGCGCGAATCGTCGTCGAAATATATCCGATTAATTGTGGTATTTCATTTTCAAGAATTTTGCCCACCGGAACGCCCGTGTACCGTGTTTACCTGTTTATTACACCGTATTTCACTTTTCTGCCTAGCGGGTTCGATTAATGATTTATCTAGAGATCCCTCTTCAACGATCAACGTCAGCGTCTTTGATCGGCAGATTTTCGTTCGCTTACCTTCGAAACAGACAGCTCCGTGTTTCACCGAATGGAAACGTATCGGGTAATTTTCGATGCACGGACGAATTTCTTGCACTCGGGCTTCCACTTGTTTTGTTTTTATCCAATGGAAACCGGTATGGTACGACGATACACACTCTAGTTACGCGACGCTAGCGAGCCCCGATACAATAAGGTATACAGTGGCGAGTGACGATACGCGGCTGCTCTTCTTATACCCGCCACGTGGTTCACTCTTCAGCGCACTCTCCGATTGCTTCAAAAAACCAACCCCCGGTTTTAACACCTACTTTGTTTCTTCTCCTTCCATCACTCTTACCTTTTTGTACTCGTTAATAGGTATGTCGCTAAGTGTATGATTTCTAACGAGCCAGAGGGAGTAGTAAGAGTATTAGTAAGATCATTATTTAAAACTGGACGATGGAATGCTGAAGAAGGAGAAACAAGCGACGATGTGAATATGCGTGGAAAGATTGAGGTAGCATATGTGCGTTACGGTTAAAAATATGTTTCCTCGTGGTCTAAAATATTATGCGGATCTTTGTCGTAAATTTCTGTCGTGTGCAATAATGGAAGACACCTCGAGTTTGATATCGATTTGGCTACCACGCGAACGATCAGGATAAACGCGTTAACGATCGTTCGTCAATTATTATTATTATTATTATTATTATTATTATTATTATTATTATTATTAATAATGATAAAGTTAAAAGTCACGTTGGAGCAATATCGATCGAAATAACGACATATTGTAACGCGCACGTTTACGCGCATAGTTTTATATACGTACGACTTATTATTTATTCTGTTGGATGACAGTAACGAGAGAACTTTTGTCTGTAAAGGAAAATAATACGATTAAGACTGGTACTGGCATCGCTATTAATTCCAGTCGGTAGGTTTATTCGGTCGATACGTTTCTTCGGGACGTTTAACACTCTCCGTTTGAACGTAACGCATATTTGTATGCGTATGCGTTTTCCTTGACGGCGATGTTTCTTCGATTCGCCGCTAAATCAAAATTTTGAAAGATGCGAACAGTGATCTCATTGCTCTTCGTTTCAGATCAAGTATTCGTTCGTTCAAGGAACGTTCAGGCGGAAATTTATAAAATATGGTAAGACACGCGATCCTTTTTCTTTTCTTCTTTTTGCTTCGACACTCGTTTAAGTTTCTTTCGTTTTTTTTTTTTTTTTTTTTCTCGTTTGTTCGTAGAAATTCCGATTTCTGGGCGATGGAGATTGCCCCGATTGGCTGCTAGCTGAAATCAACACGTTGTCACGTATGGTATGAATTTCCAAATTCATTTTCTTCTTCTTCTCCTTCTCCTTCTCCTCCAGAGGAGCTATACCATGCAGTAATCTTTTCATCGCCAATTTCGTAGATTTGCACGATTAAAAATGATTCGATACTTGCTCTATTTCTCGCAGACATCCATTAAAATTAAAATACTAGGTCAAACAGTGGCCAAGTGTCTTACGGAAGGAGATCTCGATGTAAGTGGAAATATATTATATATTAACGTGTATATTTGAAACGTAGAACCGTGTTGACTTGTGTTCGTTTCGTTTAAGGAAGAAAAGATTAAGAAAATTACTCAAGACGCCAAAGTTGGTGAGTGCAATGAGCGAATAGTACACCATCTTGTTGTTGTTGTTATTATTATTATTATTATTCAAGAATACGTTCCGTTCTGTTTGTCTTTCATGGAGAACTGACCGATGCGAAAGCTATGGTCGCAGCTCTTGAATTAATATTTACATCATCCGCGCGATATGGCGTTTCCGCTGCAGACTTGAGCAGCGAATTACAGCAGCTTGGCCTTCCTCGTGAACATAGCGCTGCAATTGCCAGACTACATACGGATTATTGTCCCCAAATCACGGCTACACTTTCCTCGGAGTCTTTAAGAGGTGATTGAACGTTTCAAGCTTCTGGTATGTTTGAAAAAGGTTTCATTGAAAACTGATCGAGTCTACAGACACGATTTTTTACTTGGAATTACATTACTGAGTAATTAATAAGTAAGTACGTAAATTACATCGACACTGCAAAATTATTGATTATCATCGTTATGCACATACACACGTTACGACGGCAATATTTCTCAACCGATTAGTTTTAATTCTTATTTCCATAGTCAGCAGACTGTCGTCGATAGAAGTTTTGGCTTGCGACAATTCGTCACCGTTCTCCACGGTGTCTTTAAAGTTGAAGAAATTGGATGGGAACGATGAAAACTCTGTTATTAGTATCTCGAGAAAGGATGTGCAGGTTTTATTAACAGGTGAGAGGTAGAATTTAATAAGCAACGAAGAAAGGAAAAAGCAAATGCATTCATGTTTACGTATACGTATTTTTAAGAGCTACGAAGGGCAAAATCTTTGATGGAAAATCTTTAAACGTCTCACATCTGTCTCGCAAACTATGTTCCATGCGATAGTCGACTATTAAAGTAGCGGGCTTTATCGAGAAACACGATGTAACGTGTATGACGCTAAAAAAATATATGTACATTGTAAAATGGAATAAAATTGACAAAGATTATTTTTATTTTTCGTCGTTTTCCGTCTTTCATGGTGTCGTTTATTAGTGGAGATATTAAAGTACAAGAGATGTATTGTTAAGGTATAATGTATATTTATTATATTATCAATTTTGTCATATAGCATAACATTGTAATTTCTATAATAGTAATAATAATAATAATAATAATAATAATAATAATAATAATAAGTATAATAATAATGATGATAATAATAGAAGCAATAATAATAGTAGTAGTAGTAGTAGTAGTAGTAGTAGTGGTAGTGGTAGTAGTGGTAATAATATTAATAATAATAATAATAATAATAATAATATTAACGATGATGATGATAAGAATAATAATTATGATAATAGTAATTATAATAATAGTAGGAGTAGTAGTAGTAGTAGTAGTAGTAGTAGCAATAGTAGTAATAGTAGTGGTGTAGCGGTAGTAATAGTAGTAATAATAATGATAATAATAATAATAATAATGATAATGATAGTAATATTAATAATAATAATAATAATAATAATGATATTTAGTAATGATAATAATAGTAATGATAATGATAATAATAGTAATCATAGCACCATGAACACTCCACAGTAAATTTTTAATTCGTTATTCGAAAACCGCGGTGCGCTGTTGCGCTTTAACGGGTGAGAACGGCAAATGGAAAGTAATAATTACATTTGGAAAAATTGTAGTCGTCTCGAGTTTGCGACATCATT
This sequence comes from Xylocopa violacea, assembly GCA_963969225.1. NCBI lineage: Eukaryota > Metazoa > Arthropoda > Insecta > Hymenoptera > Apidae > Xylocopa > Xylocopa violacea. The sequence continues at coordinate 12,841,943 of CAXAJV010000022.1, read as the reverse complement.
TGGTAACAAAGAGGCTTGGCTGTGAATGACTAGATGATTTTTAATAATTAGGAAATGAGATTTTTCTGACTAGAACTTTGGCGTGGTTCCGATGTTTCGTCCGGAGTAAATAAACTCTTTCGATATACCGATTGCTTTCTCTTCTGAACACGCTGATACTCTAGTTTTAAGTAGCATACCCTTGATCCAAGAAAATCGTAAAGAGAGAGGGCGGGGGGAGGGGGGGAGGGGGGCGGCAGAGAAAGAGCATTTACTCCAAAACGCTCGAGATGTCTGTCGGATGTGCATGAGACACGCGAAGCATTTTACGCGACGTTTTTAAGTTGACACTCAACCGAAATCGTATCACCGTTCTCACAATCGTTAAGCATCGCGATTCACAGGGATATTCGTACACAGGTCTTGTTGAGGTTTACGTTTCGTGATCTTTGTTTACCCTTTTCCATCATCTCATAATTAAATTTCTCTCTAGTTTCTCTTTGCCTCTGCATTCATATATTATATATTTTTTTATATCTGTATACGTACGCGTGTCCTTTATGTGTAATGTCTTTCTCTCTGTGTTTGTCTGTGTATGTGTGTGTCTTTTATTCGCGCGCTAATGTTGCGTACGCGCGTACGTGTGTCTCTATACTCTCTCTTTTTTATTCATCTTTATATTTAATCTAAACTGTCTTAATGAAAGCTCGTTCTTAATATTTATATTCATTTCCGTTTTAATTCAAACTCGCCCTTTTCACCCGTTTCGTAAACTTGTCGAGACATCAAGTAGGGCTGAAACAGTCATTTTCAGTTTTACCAATGTTAATATCTTTGTTTACTCATATTGTTCGTTTACGTTAAATTCAATTTCATAATTGTAATATCCTACCTAAACAGCTGGTCATTATTAATTGTCAATAGATAATACATAAATACATAGGTACACACGATTCATCGTCATCGCTCTTTACATTTTCAGTTTTCCACCGCAGCCAAAAAGTATCCTTTCGCGTTCAGTGATGACAATGACGGTACGACCATGTCGATGATAACGGTAAGAGTAACAACGTAACAACAACAACAACTACAACAAGAATAACAACAACAACAACAACAGCACCGACAACAATAACAGTAACGATAGTAGTAATAACAATGACAATAATAACGACGACGATGATGACGATGGTGGTGATGATGCAGCGGTCACGCAAGAGTGTTTTTCTAATAGCGATAATCATAGTAATAATAACAATAATAGAAATTCTCCTTGTAATGGATCAGACGATAGATTAGGCCCGCGCAACGTAATCTTTGAAGAAGCGAGTACAAATGAAAATAATAACGATAGTAACAACAACAACAATAACAACAACAACAATAACAATAATAATAATAATAATAATAATAATAATAATAATAATAGTAATAATAATAATAGTAATAATGGTAATAATATTGATGGTGATGGTGATGGTGATGATGACGATGATGACGACGACGATGACGATGATAATAATATTTATAACGGTAGTTGAATAGATTAGGTTTGTTTCACTCTGAAGGAGCACGTAGTGTACGATAATCGTAGCAAAATTCTCTCAAGCTCTTCGCTTCGTTCGGTAGTAGCAGTTGTATAAAAATTGTACCGATCTACTATACGTACATAAGTTTACTAATCATTGTATAATACAAATATAAAGGAATATAGAAAAATAAATAAATAAATAAATTAATGGAACATAGCTATACACAAAGGAACAGTTAAGAGTACATTTGCGAGAAAAATTGCGATAAGCGAACGTTAAAAAGGCTTACATACTAATTAGAATCAGAAGAATGCATTCTTTTTGTTGGATAACTTGATTCTAAAAACGATCGACACGATATAGGCCTTTTGTAAAATCTCTTTCAATCTCTTTGTATCTTCGTTCTTCGAATCATCGAAACGTTATATGCAACTTTCAATTCAAATTACACGTAATCGAGTATAACGCTTGTCTTAATAGGTTGCACGAGGTCACATTTTATTTGCTTTTTTTTTTTTTTTTTAAATTTTATTTTATTCTCTTTTTTTAATCTTTTTTCCGTGAGTACGTGTAATAATTAATTTTTCCCTTTTTTTTTCTTTTTTTTTTTTTCCACGAAACGACTATTTTACGAGTTGTAATCCATTCAAGAACGATACAATCGATTACGCGATAATTTCTCGTTGCTCTTGTCGTAATACAAGATGAGTCGCGAGAAACGGAACGGTCGAATTTCTCGGTCGGCATGAACGACGACGGAAAATTTCAAGAGCAAAATGAAATCGTTCCGTGGCCATCCGGCACGCCAGATCTTAGTCCGCCCGTGATCACTTTGTCCGGGGGTAAATTAAAAGATGAGAATTGACATTATTCGATCTTGTGCAGCTCGTTGTGCATCTCACCTGGAACGATCAAAGGATTATTTTAATTTCTGGGCTCGAGATCATTTCAAGCTCGTAGCGTCCTAGGTCGTTGAACTTGAGATTAAGAATACATAGTGCCATTTGAGGAATGTCGGAATGTCAACGGAGAAATTCGAGTGTTTTCATTTCCGTGGATTCCTGAGAACAGGTTCCATTCTTTTCGCAAAATGTAATACATTATCGAGAAGTCGCATGTTTATGATTCTCCCGATTCACATCCATTCCTCTAATTATTGTTATTTTATCATTATTATCACCATCATCATCATCGTCATCATTATCTCGTCATTATTATCGTTGCCGCCTCTGTGGTTCTCGCCATCGTCATCATCGCACGGACGTCGTGTCCACTTAGCGCCATTACCATTGTCATTGTCAACTATCGTCACACGATTCGAATAAAACTTGTCCCGTTTCATCGTTTCAGCTCAAACAAGTATAAGAAATTGAATCGCGTTCTTTTTTCTTTTTTTTTTTTTTTTTTTTGAGAACAAATATCAGAACCGTCACGTTTTAATGAGATTTGACAAAGGGGGGAGAGTAAGTTTTCCGTGCAATTTCATCGTCGACGCGATACCGTAAACATCTTGGCCATTAGTTATTAGTTCACTTGTTACACACGATAACGATTAGTTGTTCCTTTTGGATGGAAACGTTGTTTCGTGGCGGTGGTACTTGTTGTTATTGTTGTTGTTGTTGTTGTTGTTGCTGCTGCTGCTGTTGGTGTTATTGTTGTTGATGTTGTTGTTGTTTTTGTTGCATTTGTTATCATTTGTTTCATTTTTGTTTGCTGTTGATTCGTCCGATCCATCCAACCGAACTCGAACCTCTATTTCTCTACCTTTGGAAATACAAGATAAAGGTAACTCGTCGTTTAGTACTTTCCGATGCATACGTACATATAGTCTTTTATCTCTATACACAATAGTAGATATATGTATATATATATATATATGTATAGGTATACGAGAAGAGGGTTAATCTGTAATCGCAACAACGACCGAAGAGGATCGATCGTTGATGGACAGAAATCGGATCGTTGGTTGATGTCGATAGTGACGCGAAGACCATCAAAGGTACATAGAGAATTTACGCGTTCGTAACGCGTCGTCGTTCCGTTTAGTTTACGCGTTTCGCAGTTTGTCGTTATCCCTTCTTCTTCGCGGTATAAGCGCGAAGAAGCTTCGAAAGCTTGTAGTATCGGTGTCGAATACGGGTTAGATAGTATTTATATAAAAAGACATTATTTATTATTCTATGGTGCAAAGGAGAGGCTTTAAGCAAACACTTCTCTGTCTAAGGTTGGTGAGTAAAAGCTGTTGAAAATTGAATCGAGAACGAAGTCCGAGTCTGTTTAATGCACTCTGATATTACACGTACGTTATTCGTGTCATTCGTCGGAGCAAGAGGCAGAGGCAATGTCTATCTAAGAAGGGGGAAAAGAGGAAAAAAGAGCATGGACGTCGCGTCGTGTTTGTCGTTTTAGTCGTCGTGATCGATGCACGGCGGTGTGCCGATAGAGGTGGTTCGTGGTCTAGAATTAATCTGGGCATCGAGAAAACAAGGTACAACTGCGAGTTGATTTCTAAGGGGCCAGGTAGGTATCGAAATTCGGGTTCGCGATATAGGCCACGTTCAAGTAGTTCGATAGAGAGCCTCTCCTTGAGGTGTTGCAAAGTTTCAGTAGCCGCTGTTAGCTGGTAGTAGCATTGGTAAGGTAAGTTCGCGAAACGACGTGGTCCAGAACCGCTTAGAACTCAACTATTACGGCTGAGCAAGCTGCCAATCCCTAGAATTCGAGTCTGTAGGCGCTGCAGCTGGTCTCGTGATCCTGAAGATTGATCGTGCATCGGGAGGCCGAGGGTGAAAGATCAATGTGATTCGCAGCGAGGGCCTCCTCGTTGTCGGCCACCCAATAGCCCAAGGTGTCCGTGTCGTAGGTCGGTATCATAGTCACCTCTGAGAAGTGGTAAACGAAAACGGTTAAACGGCACGGAAAACTAGAAATGTTTGAAGTACTTGTTTTGAAAAGTACTTACCGAGGTCCTTGTCTTCCCAAGATCGTTTCGCTTCGAGTAACGCGTCGTAGACTTCGCGGCTCGGCTCGGTACCGCTGAACACGTAGTATCTCGCGCGAACCCTTTTGAAAAATTCCAACGACGTGTAATACGAGTTCCCGTGATGAGGTACATAGGTTAAATCCACGTAGACCGGTTGCACTTTATTCTTCGAATCTTTCATCCTCTTCTCGTTCTTTCCCGGGCTCTCGGAGCGTTTTTTGTTCTTCAGATTTTCGGACAAAATCTTCCTTGCCTGTTTCTTCTCCTTCTTCGGTGTCCCGGGTGTACCCTTGTTGGAAATTTCATTGGTCACGGGGGCAGGCGAAGGTAATTCGAACGGTTCGCCCCAATCGTTTACGGGGTTGAAATCTAGTCGCGCGCCATCGTTGTGCTCGCTCGCCGAGCTCGTAGGCTGCGTACCATTCTTCAGGTTAAATTTCTGCGGCGGTAAAGGAGATGGAAGACCCAAAGGGGTTCCCCAATCGTCCAGCGGATCTTTCTTCTTATCGATCTCCTCCTGTTTATCGTCGCTCGTGTCCCGACGAACGCTACCGTTCGTGCGTCTCGATGGTACGGCTCTGGCATCCGGTGTCGGTTCCATCGTCAGAGCTTTCTCGAAGTCGAGGTCAGCCTCGTCGATAATGTACTTTTTCGCGTCAGGCTTCTCTTTGTAGTCACCGGCGTACTCTTTCTCGACGGTGAACCGTTTGGGCGTGCGATCGCTCTGCTGCGCCTCGGCCTCCTCGATCTCTTTCTTCTCCCCGCCCGGTGGATGATACTCGTCTATCTTTACGTCGACCTTCTCCGCGAGAACGACCGTCTCCCCCTTCTCGTTGGTCGTCTCCGTGACTTCCCTGGTCGTTGTCACGATCTCACCGTCGTCGGACACCGTCTTCGTCGTGGTGATGATCGTCCTGATCACCTCGCCGGATTGGAACCCCTCCGGTGTTCCCGTTAACGATCTGCCTTCGGCTCTTCTGTCGGGCGTCGATCTACCGGATGCATGCCACTGACCGCCATCTTCGCAGCTGATATCGCGAACAGCGGGAGTTTGCTTCTTCGCTGCTTCTTCCTTCGTCTCGCCAACTTTTTTCTCGTCGTCGCATAAGTTGTCGCTTCGTTCGATCCTTTCCTTTACCGATTGCCCTTCCGTTTTCAGTATTTCACCGGCGTCGGAAACGCCGATCTCCTCCTCTTCGGATGGTACTATGATCTGCCGTTTGATCACTTTCGTGATCATCACTGGTTCATCCTGTTCGACGATCTCCCGTTTTATAATCTTTCGAATCGTAATCGGTTCGTCCTGCTCGGAAACTTCTCGTTTCACGATCTTTTTCACCACGACGACTTGATCGTCGCCCGAGGACACTCGCGTTTCCCCTTCGTCGCTCTCCGCGCGTTCCTCTTCCTCGCTGCCGATCATCCGCGTGCTCGTCTTTCGAATCGTAATCGGTTCGTCTTGCTCGCAAACTTCTCGTTTCACGATCTTTTTCACCACGACGACTTGATCGTCGCCCGAGGACACTCGCGTTTCCCCTTCGTCGCTCTCCGCGCGTTCCTCTTCCTCGCTGCCGATCATCCGCGTCCTAGTCGTTCGAATCGTAATCGGTTCGTCTTGCTCGGAAACTTCTCGTTTCACGATCCTTTTAACCACCACGACTTTACCGTCGGCCGAGGACACTTGGGTTTCCCCTTCGTCGCCTTCCGCGCGTTCCTCTTCCTCGCTGCCGATGATCCGCGTCCTAGTCGTTCGAATCGTAATCGGTTCGTCTTGCTCGGAAACTTCTCGTTTCACGATCCTTTTGACCACGACGACTTTACCGTCAGCCGAGGAGAACTGCGTTTCCCCTTCGTCGCCTTCCACGCGTTCCTCTTCCTCGCTGCCGATGATCCGCGTGCTCGTCTTTCGAATCGCAATCGGTTCGTCTTGCTCGGAAACTTCTCGTTTCACGATCCTTTTGACCACGACGACTTTACCGTCGGCAGAGGACACTTGGGTTTCCCGTTCGTCGTCTTCCGCGCGTTCCTCTTCCTCGGTGCCGATGATACGCGTGCTAGTCGTTCGAATCGTAATCGGTTCGTCTTGCTCGGAAACTTCTCGTTTCACGATCCTTTTGACCACGACGACTTTACCGTCTGTCGAGGACACTTGGGTTTCCCGTTCGTCACCTTCCGCGCGTTCCTCTTCCTCGGTGCCGATGATACGCGTGCTAGTCGTTCGAATCGTAATCGGTTCGTCTTGCTCGGAAACTTCTCGTTTCACGATCCTCTTTACCACGAGGACCTTACCGTCGGCCGAGGACACTCGCGTTTCCCCTGGTTCGCCTTCCGCGGTTTTAATCGTCTCTTTCCGTTCGTCGATCTTACTCTCCTTCGATGGGATAACCGTACGCGTGGGCTCTCCCTCGTGGGTTTCGGCTAACTTACCAGCGACAAATTTCTCTTCGAGCTTTTCAACCGACATCGAGTCCGGTGTTCCGTCGCGTGTCGCATCTGGCGTTGATTTCCCTGACAACGTGGTGATGTGAGTCGTGCGTATTTCCCTCATCCCGCCTACGAACGATTTGTGAAACTGGGTCTCGTAATTTACCGGATAGTCGGAGGCCGAGCCTTCCAGTCGTGCATCCTGCGTTTCCGAATAATCGGCGGCCGGCTTAAAATCGTAAGCAGTGAATTTCCCTTGACCGTCGGGCCCGTATCGAAGCTCGGGAGACCGTACGTAACGATGATAGCCGTCCTTCTCCAAGTAACCATCGTCGGGCTCGTCGTCTTCTTGATAGATCTTTACGTCGATTACGGAGTCTCGGACGAGTTTCTTCTTCAATATTATCTCTTCTATTATCTCTAAAATAATGTACCGAGGCAGGGAGGATTTAACGATGATCTCCTCTAAAATTTCTTCGGTTATCTTTTTTCCCTTCTTAATGTAGCTCTCTTCGAGCAGCTTCTCCATTTCGATCCTCTTCTCTTCCGAGATCGAGATCTCTTCGTCGATGTGTGGCTCGGAACGTACAGGACTGTCCTGGGTAGATTTGTCGGAAGCGATCTGCTCGGAACTTAAACTAGAACTTATCGATACCTCGCTCGTATCTCTCGCATCTCTCTGACGATGTTGTTGTTGCCGTTCCGTTACCCCCGTACCTTCTTCCGATTTCTCCGTCTTTGCCTCTGGAATGTGCTCCACCAAATCCGACTCCCTATCCAAATTCTCTATAACGATGTTCATTACAGCACGCGGCGAGACTAGGAAACTCCTAGCTATCTCCTCAATCGTAGCTACCGTCATCGTCTTCCCTTTACTTATGTATTCTTCCAAGAGATATCTTTTCATATCCGTTTCCCTCTCGGTCGTTCTCTTCTGCTCCTCCCTTTCGATTCTGCTGGAATCGTCCACTCTGGCCGATGTTTCTTGGAAATCCGTCGGGACAGTCACGCTACGTTCCGCGGTCTCGTACACGCTTGTAGCTCTGGATCTGGTCAAAGGACCCTTGTCCTCGGTTTCGAATAAACTCTGAGATCGGGATCTATCCTTTTTCTCGTCACTCGGTAATTTATCAATCGTTGAATCGGCTGTATCCAGTGGTTCCGCTGGAACCTGCGAATCGACGTACCTCGAAGCGAGAACATCGTCAACGATGCTCGGTGATTTGGACTTGTCCGACGCGTCTTTTCCTTCACCAGGAACGCTTGCCACGCTCGGCGATCTAGACTTGTCGCTAGGAGATCCGGTCTCCTCCGCTTTTCTATCGTCGTCCTTTAGATCTTTCGAGTCTACCGGCACGTCACCGACCACGCTCGGCTTTGCCGGAACGTCAGTTGTTACACTAGGCGATCTAGATTTGTCGACCGCCTTCACATCGATATCCTCCCTCGCAACGGTCACGTCGGTTTCTTTAATCGGTACGGTTGAAACGTCCTTTACGCTAGGCGGTGATCGAGACCTGTCGATTGTCTTGCTCTCGAGATCCGCAGGTGATGTGGCCTCCGCTGTAACTGCTGTTACACTGGCCGATCTCGATATCTCGGGTGTTTTTCTGTCAACGTCCTTCGAGTCTACCAAGTCTCCGGCAATGCTCGGCGACTTTGATCTCTCGGACGTATCTTTAACTGCCTCCGGTACACTTGTCACGCTCGGTGATTTCGACTTGTCGATTCTCTTTGCATCCAAGTCTACGGGTGATTTGGCCTCTGGTGTCTTTTGGTCAACGTCTTTCAAGTCTGCCGTGTCTCCGACAATGCTCGGTGATTTTGATTTCTCGGATGCATCTTTTGCTCCCAACGAAACGTCTGTTACGCTGGGTGATCTGGTTTTAACTTCGACCTCCTTCGAAACGGACAGATCATCCGTAATGCTCGGCGATTTTGACTTGACCGTTGTTTCCGTTGATACGGTCGATCGTGGAATGTCTTTCGACTCTGCTACCTCTTCAGCGATACTGGGCGATTTAGATTTTTCTGTCGTATCTTTTACTTGTTCTGGAACGCTTGTCACGCTCGGTGATCTCGACTTGTCGATTATCTTTGTGTCCAAGTCTGCCATCAAATCTGTTGCTGAAACCGCTGTTGCACTCGGTGACTTTGATATCTCTGGTGTCTTTTGGTCAACATCTTTCAAATCCGCCGTGTCACCAGCGATGCTCGGTGACTTTGACTTTGCCGATGTTTCTAAAGGAACATCTATTACACTTGGTGATCTAGATTTCTCGATTGCCTCGAGGTCAGCATCCATAGAATCGGTCGCAACGCCTACAGCACTTGGTGATTTTGGTTTATCTGTTGCTGCTTTCGACTCTGCTGGAACATCGGTAAGAATGGATGGTCTAGTCTTGTCGGGTGTTGTTTCCTCGACGTCTCTTATTTCGGCCACCTCGCCACCGATGTCGCTTGGCGACTTTGGTTTCTCCGACGTGTCCTTCGTTTCCGTTGGAACGTCTGTCACGCTGGGTAATCTCGACTTGTCGATTGCCATTGCGACCACCTCTTTTGAAATGCTCACCTCCTCGGCTATGCTGGGCGATTTAGACTTGATCGCTGCCTCCGCTGATACGGTTGAAACTTCCGTTATACTAGGCGATCTAGACTTGCCGATTGTTGTGTCCACGATATCTTTCAATTCTTCTACTCCCTCCGGTGCACTAGTCACGCTCGGTGACCTAGACACGTCGATTGCCTTAGTATCGAGGTCCGTTAAATCTACTGTGTCTCCGGCAATGCTAGGTGATTTGCTCACAGCTGTTACGCTGGCCGGTCTGGACATCTCGGGTGTCTTTTTGTCAACGTCTTTCAAATCCGCCGTGTCTTCGGCAATGCTCGGCGACTTTGATTTTTCGGAAGTATCCCTCGTTTCCGTTGGAACCTCTATCACGCTCGGTGACCTGGACTTGTCGATCGTCTTTACGTCCACCTCCTTCGAAACGGACAAATCGTCGGCAATGCTGGGCGATTTTGACTTGACAGGTGCTTCCGCTGGTACGGTAGGTACATCCGTTACGCTAGGAGATCTCGATTTGTCGATTTGCGCGATATCTTTCACGTCTACCGGTTCCCCGGCAACGCTAGGCGACTTTGATTTGTCGGACGCATCCTTCTTCGATTCTTCTGTAACACTTGCCACGCTGGGTGATCTGGACTTGTCGATCGCCTTTACGTCCACCTCCTTCGAAGCGGACAAATCATCGGCAACGCTCGGTGACTTTGACTTAACAGGTGCTTCTGTTGGGACGATTGGAACATCCGTTACGCTAGGCGATCTAGACTTTTCGGTTTGCGCGTCCACGACATCTTTCATGTCTACCGTTTCTCCAGTGACGCTAGGAGACTTTGATTTGTCGGACGCATCCTTCTTCAATTCTTCTGAAACGCTTGTCACACTGGGTGATCTGGACTTGTCGATCGTCTTTGTATCGACCTCCTTAGAAACGGACAAATCATCGGCAATGCTGGGTGATTTTGACTTAACAGGTGCTTCTGTTGGTACGGCTGGAACATCCGTTACGCTAGGAGATCTGGACTTGTCGATTTGCGCGATATCTTTCATGTCTACCGGTTCTCCGGCAACGCTAGGCGACTTCGATTTGTCCGACGCATCCTTCTTCGATTCTTCTGTAACGCTTGCCACACTGGGTGATCTAGACTTGTCGATCAGCTTTGCGTCCACCTCCTTCGAAACGGATAAATCATCGATGATGCTGGGCGATTTTGATTTAACAGGTGCTTCGACTGGTACGGTTGGAACATCTGTTACGCTAGGGGATCTGGACTTGTCGATTTGTGCGTCTACGATGTCCTTCATGTCTACCGGTTCCCCGGTAACGCTAGGCGACTTTGATTTGTCGGATGTTTCTTTTTTCGATTCTTCCGAAACGCTCGCCACACTGGGTGATCTGGACTTGTCGATCGCCTTTACGTCCACCTCCTTCGAAACGGTCAAATCATCGGTAATGCTGGGCGATTTTGCCTTAACAGGTGCTTCTGTTGGTACGGATGGAACATCCGTCACGCTGGGAGATCTAGTCTTGTCGATTTGCGCGTCCACATCTTTCATGTCCACCGGTTCCCCGATAACACTAGGCGATTTCGATTTGTCGGTTGCATCCTTTTTTAGTTCTTCTGAAACGCTTGTCACACTGGGTGATCTGGACTTGTCAGTCGCCTTTGCGTCCACCTCCTTCGAAACGGACAAGTCATCGGCAATGCTGGGTGATTTGGGCTTAACTGGTGCTTCGGTTGGTACAGTTGGAACATCCGTCACGCTGGGAGATCTGGACTTGTCGATTTGCGCGATATCTTTCATGTCTACCGGTTCCCCGGCAACGCTAGGCGACATTGATTTGTCGGATGTATCCTTTTTCAATTCTTCTGAGACGCTTGCCACACTGGGTGATCTCGACTTGTCGATCGCCTTTACGTCCACCTCCTTCGAAACGGACAAATCATCGGTAATGCTAGGCGATTTTGATTTAACAGGCGCTTCTGTTGGTACGGCTGGAACATCTGTTACACTAGGAGATCTAGACTTTTCGATTTTCGCGTCCACATCTTTCATGTCTACCGATTCCCCGGTAACGCTAGGCGACTTTGATTTGTCTGTGGTTTCCTTTTTCGATTCTTCTGAAACGCTTGCCACACTGGGTGATCTGGACTTGTCGATCGCCTTTGTATCGACCTCCTTCGAAACGGACAAATCATCGGCAATGCTGGGTGATTTTGACTTAACTGGTGCTTCTGTTGGTACGGCTGGAACATCCGTTACGCTAGGAGATCTGGACTTGTCGATTTGCGCGATATCTTTCATGTCTACCGGTTCCCCGGCAACGCTAGGCGACTTTGATTTGTCGGATGTTTCCTTTTTCGATTCTTCTGAAACGCTTGCCACACTGGGTGATCTGGACTTGTCGATCGCCTTTGTATCGACCTCCTTCGAAACGGACAAGTCATCGGCAATACTGGGTGATTTTGACTTAACAGGTGCTGCTGTTGGTACGGATGGAACATCCGTCACGCTGGGAGATCTAGACTTGTCGATTTGCGCGATATCTTTCATGTCTACCGGTTCCCCGGCAACGCTTGGCGACTTTGATTTGTCGGACGTATCCTTCTTCAATTCTTCTGAGACGCTTGCCACACTGGGTGATCTGGACTTGTCGATCGCCTTTGCGTCCACTTCCTTCGAAACGGACAAATCATCGGCAATGCTGGGCGATTTTGACTTAACAGGTGCTTCTGTTGGTACGGCTGGAACATCTGTTACGCTAGGCGATCTGGACTTTTCGATTTGCGCGTCCACATCTTTCATGTCTACCGTTTCTCCAGCAACGCTAGGTGACTTTGATTTGTCGGACGTATCCTTCTTCAATTCTTCTGAAACGCTTGCCACACTGGGTGATCTGGACTTGTCGATCGCTTTTGCGTCCACTTCCTTCGAAACGGTCAAGTCATCGGCAATGCTGGGCGATTTTGACTTGACAGGTGCTTCCGCTGGTACGGTAGGTACATCTGTTACGCTAGGAGATCTCGATTTGTCGATTTGCTCGATATCTTTAATGTCTACCGGTTCCCCGGCAACGCTAGGCGACTTTGATTTGTCGGACGCATCCTTCTTCGATTCTTCTGTAACACTTGCCACACTGGGTGATCTGGACTTGTCGATCGCCTTTGCGTCGACCTCCTTCGAAGCGGACAAGTCATCGGCAATGCTGGGTGATTTTGACTTAACAGGTGCTTCTGTTGGTACGGATGGAACATCCGTCACGCTGGGAGATCTAGACTTGTCGATTTGCGTTTCCACGATATCTTTCATGTCCACCGGTTCTTCGGTAACACTAGGTGACTTCGATTTGTCGGACGCATCCTTCTTCGGTTCTTCTGTAACGCTTGCCACACTGGGTGATCTGGACTTGTCGATCGGTTTTGCGTCCACTTCCTTCGAAACGGACAAGTCATCGGCAATGCTGGGCGATTTTGACTTAACAGGTGCTTCTGTTGGTACAGTTGGAACATCCGTTACGCTAGGAGATCTAGACTTGTCGATTTGCTCGACCACGATATCTTTCATGTCCACCGGTTCCCCGATAACACTAGGCGACTTCGATTTGTCGGACGCATCCTTTTTCACTTCTTCTGAAACGCTTGCAACACTGGGTGATCTGGACTTGTCGATCACTTTTGCGTCCACTTCCTTCGAAACGGACAAGTCATCGGCAATGCTGGGCGATTTTGACTTAACAGGTGCTTCTGTTGGTACGGATGGAACATCCGTCACGCTGGGAGGTCTAGTCTTGTCGATTTGCGCGTCCACGACATCTTTCATGTCCACAGGTTCTTCGGTAACGCTTGGCGACTTTGATTTGTCGGACGTATCTTTTTTCAATTCTTCTGAAACGCTTGCCACGCTCGGTGATCTGGACTTGTCGATCGCCTTTGCGTCCACCTCCTTCGAAACGGACAAGTCATCGGCAATGCTGGGCGATTTTGACTTAACAGGTGCTTCTGTTGGTACGGATGGAACATCCGTCACGCTGGGAGATCTAGACTTTTCGATTTGCGCGTCCACCGGTTCCCCGGTAACACTGGGTGATTTTGATTTGTCGGACGCATCCTTTTTCAGTTCTTCTGAAACGCTTGTCACACTGGGTGATCTGGACTTCTCGATCGCCATTGCGTCCACCTCTTTAGAAACGGATAAATCATCGATGATGCTGGGCGATTTTGATTTAACAGGTGCTTCTGTTGGTACGAATGGGACATCCGTCACGCTGGGAGATCTAGTCTTGTCGATTTGCTCGACCACGATATCTTTCATGTCCACCGGTTCTCCGGTAACACTAGGTGACTTCGATTTGTCGGACGCATCCTTCTTCAATTCTTCTGAAACGCTTGTCACACTGGGTGATCTGGACTTGTCGATCGCCTTTGCGTCCACTTCCTTCGAAACGGACAAGTCGTCGGCAATGCTGGGTGATTTTGGCTTGACAGGTGCTTCTGTTGGTACAGTTGGAACATCCGTTACGCTAGGAGATCTGGATTTGTCGATTTGCGCGATGTCTTTCATGTCCACCGGTTCCCCGATAACGCTAGGCGACTTCGATTTTTCGGACGCATCCTTTTTCAGTTCTTCTGAAACGCTTGTCACACTGGGTGATCTGGACTTGTCGATCGCCTTTGCGTCCACCTCCTTCGAAACGGATAAATCATCGATGATGCTCGGTGATTTTGACTTAACTGGTGCTTCTGTGGGTACTGCTGGAACATCTGTTACGCTAGGAGATCTAGACTTTTCGATTTGCTCGACCACGCTATCTTTCATGTCCACCGGTTCTCCGGTAACGCTAGGTGACTTCGATTTGTCGGACGCATCCTTCTTCGGTTCTTCTGTAACACTTGCCACACTGGGTGATCTGGATTTGTCGATCGCTTTTGCGTCCACTTCTTTCGAAACGGACAAGTCATCGGCAATGCTGGGCGATTTTGACTTAACTGGTGCTTCTGTGGGTACTGCTGGAACATCCGTTACGCTAGGAGATCTAGACTTTTCGATTTGCTCGACCACGATATCTTTCATGTCCACCGGTTCCCCGATAACACTAGGCGACTTCGATTTGTCGGTCGCATCCTTTTTTAGTTCTTCTGAAACACTTGTCACACTGGGTGATCTGGACTTGTCGATCGCCTTTGCGTCCACTTCCTTCGAAACGGACAAGTCATCGGCAATGCTGGGCGATTTTGACTTAGCAGGTGCTTCTGTTGGTACAGTTGGAACATCCGTTACGCTAGGAGATCTAGACTTTTCGATTTGTTCGACCACGATATCTTTCATGTCCACCGGTTCCCCGATAACACTAGGCGACTTCGATTTGTCGCTAGGAGATTTGGTCTCCGCGGTAACCGGTGTTACACTGGGCGATTTGGGTATATCGGGTATCTTTTTGTCAACGTCTTTCAAGTCTGCAATGTCTCCGGCGATACTCGGTGACTTTGATTTTTCCGACGTGTCCCTCGTTTCCGATGGTACGTCTGTCACGCTGGGTGATCTGGGCTCGTCGATCGCTTTTTCGTCCACCTCCTTCGAAACGGATAAATCATCGATGATGCTCGGCGATTTTGACTTGACCGTTGCTTCCGTTGATACGGTCGATGGTGCAATGTCTTTTGATTCTGTTACCTCTTCAGCGATACCACTTGTCACGCTCGGTGATCTGGTCTTGTCGATTACCTTTGTACCCAAGTCCGGCGTCAAATCTGCTCCGTCTTTCGGGACTGTAGGCAATTTGGCCTCTTCTGTAACCGCTACTGCACTCGGTGATTTCGGTAGCTCTGGTGTCTTTCGGTCAACGTCTTTCAAGTCTGCCGTGTCTCCGGCAATGCTCGGTGACTTTGATTTGTCGGACGTATCCTTCGTTTCTATCCGAACGTCTGTTACACTGGGTGATTTGGACTTGTCGGCTACCGTTTCGTCTACATCTTTTAATTCTGCTACCTCTCCGGCGATACTGGGCGATTTCGATTTATCCGATAGGTCTTTCACTTCCTGCGATACACTTGTCAAGCTGGATGATCTAGACTTCTCGCTTGTTAAATCTGTTGTGTCTCCCGCGAGGCTAGGTGATTTCGTTTCTGCTGAAACCGCTGTTGCACTCGGTGATTTCGATATCTCTGCGGTTTTACGGTCAACGTCTTTCAAGTCTACCAAGTCTCCGGCAATGCTCGGCGACTTTGACTTGTCGGATGCATCCCTCGATTCGGTGGGCGATCCGGACTTGTCCTCGGCGATACTCGGCGACTTTGATCTCTCGGACGTATCTTTAACTGCCTCCGGTACACTTGTCACGGTCGGTGATTTCGACTTGTCGATTATCTTTGCATCCAAGTCTACGGGTGATTTGGCCTCTTGTGTTTTTCGGTCAACGTCTTTTAAATCTGCCGTGTCACCGGCAATACTCGGCGACTTTGATTTCTCGTATGTATCCCTCGTTTCCGTAGGCGATCCTAGCTTGTCCTCGGCGATACTCGGTGACTTTGATCTCTCGGACGTATCTTTAACTGCCTCTGGAACACTGGTCACGCTCGGTGATCTGGACTTGTCGATTATCTTTGCATCCAAGTCTACGGGTGATTTGGCCTCTGGTGTCTTTTGGTCAACGTCTTTCAAGTCTGCCGTGTCTCCGGCAATGCTCGGTGATTTTGATTTCTCGGATGCATCTTTTGCTCCCAACGAAACGTCTGTTACGCTGGGTGATCTGGTTTTAACGTCGACCTCCTTCGGAACTGACTCGACGTCCTTCAATTCCGCCACCTCTCCAGCGATACTGGGCGACTTTGATTTATCCGGGACGTCCTTCCTTTCGCCCGAAACGCTGGTTACGCTCGGCGATCTCGACTTGTCGGCGATGCTCGGGGACTTTGATTCTGAAACGGTCGTAGCAGTAGGCGATTCGGGTTTTTGAATCGTTTCGATTTCTACCCTGTCAGGCACGATTTCGCTGGTAATCTTCGATTCGTCGGTAACGACTGGTAATAATACGTCTGGCTTTGGTGCCGTTGGTACGACTTTGGCTTCGACCTTTCGTTCGAATTCTTTTTCCACTTTCGGTTCGACGGTTTCTTTCCGTTCGTCTTCCTTCCGCTCGGCTCCGAACTCTGCTTTGATTGGCTCCGCGTCCAAGGTGGCCGTAATTTTAGTCGATTCGTCCGGTTTGGTGGTGGGCGATTTTGCGAAAATAGTTTCCGTGGGTGAAACGGTCTCCGATCGAATCGATTCCGGTGATCTCGACGGTTGAATCTCGAGAATTTTCTCTGTAGGCTTAGCAGGTGTAGTATCGCAAACGGTTTCGGTTGGTTCGGACGGTCTCGAGACGGCGATTTTCTCCAAACTGTCCTCCAGGTCGCGCGAGCCACGCGTCTCGGTCGGCGATTTGTCCAAACTGTCTTCGGGCGTTACCGTTTTATCGACCGCACCCGGTTCCGGTTTCCCGTCGAGCGACTTGGGCGATTTCTCGGAAATGCTGTCTTTCTCGGGACTACTTGGTCCGGAACGCAGCGAGTCCTTGTCCAGAAGCAGAGAATCCTTGTCAGGCGTAGACTTGATCGACGCGTCCCTTAGAGAATCGTCGGGCGTGACGGATTTCGGGAACGCGATGGTGCCGGTCGCGCAAATTTCTGTTTCGTGTCCACCGTCCTCGCTACTCGCGGTAACCAACATACGTCGGACGGTTCCAACGGTGTCGACCTCTTCGGCCTCGGGAGCTTTTTCACGCTGATCCCGCTCGGTCTGTTTCGCCGTTGGAGACGTTGGCTCTTCCTTCTCGAGCTGTGTTGACGGTGTTGTTTCTTCAACTTTTCGCTCCTTCTTCTCCTTGGCTTCGTCCAGATATTTCTCAACGGTGTCGACTAATTCCGGTGCTCGGGCAACCTCTATCGCGTCCTTGTCGAGTTTCTCGTCGGCTTTTTCCTTCGTCTCGTGGACAAATTTCTCGTCAGCCTCGACGGCCTCTTCCGCGTATTCGCGGTCCCTCGTCTCGTCCAATCTCGAGGTATCCTCGGCCGGCGAAACCGTTAGATCGCGCACTTTGTATTCCTGTTCGACTGCCTCAAAGTCGTCGGCGATGTCCTTTTCGCGCGTTCCCTCCTCCGATACTTTCTCTACATCTTCGGAGACCGCGGACGCTTCTTTCAGCGCCTCTTCTTTCGGAGCTTCGCCACCGATCGTTACGAAACCATCCTCCTCCTCCTCCTCTTCTTTCGCCGCGTCCTCCTCTTTAAACGATTTCTCGAAATTACGTAGCTGCGATTCGGTGAACAGTCCATCGGTACGAACTCTGATCGACTTTTTAACGATAATCTCCTCGATGATACGAACGATTATCGTTTTCGGGACCAGGTATCTCACGGATATTTCTTCGACTATTCGAATGGTTATGCATTGCCCTTTGGCAACGTATTCGTTGACGATACATTCCTCGAGCTCCGTTTTCAATCGTGGCGTGATCGTCGTCTCGTCCAGTCTCAGAACGTCGACGTTATCGAGTACGTCCTCCTTGGGCAGGCCTTTCCTCACGATGATCTCTTCGATGATGTAAACGACGCGCTCTCTTGGAACACGTTTAACGATCGTGATATACTCGACGATCTCAACGGTGATCCTCGTTCTCCTCGACACGAGCTCCTCGACGATTTCCTCTACCGCGCGATCCGTTCTGTCGATGGCCGATTTCACCTCGGCCGGTAACAGAGCCGAGATCGTTTCGAGCTTGCTCTGTTCGAACGCGCGTTCGCGCGTTTTGTCCGTGATAAATTTCGGTGACGTTGGCGTCGAACCAGGGGAGACCATCACGATTTCCGGTTTCGCGGGCGAAATCTTTTGATCGAACCCGATCACCGGCTCCACTATCCTGTCCGGGCCTACTTCCTCCGCTTGGTCCGGTTTCGCGGCAGCGGTGAGCTCGTCGACCGACTTCTCCAGTTTCTCTAGTTTCGCCTCCTTCGGGGGCGATTCGGGGCGTTTCTCGCTTAAAATCGTTTCCTCTTTAACCGTCGGCTGGACAAGGAGGAGCTCGTCCTCCTTTAAAACCTGGGCAACCTTCTTCACGATCTCCGTAACGTCTCTGGGTTTCTCCTCGATGTCGATGCCAGCGGTCCCCGCCAATACTTCGCCGACGTCTCGTACAGCCTCCTTGAGGTCTCGCACGATTTCCACGGCCGGGGCTAACGGGGCTTCGTCCTTTGGTATGTCGAATTTCACTTTCTCCGGTTCTTTCGTTTCCGGCGAGGCGCTCTCGATCTGCGGCTTGATCGCTTCCAATTTCTCGACTACGCCCTCCAACGTGTCCTTGACGGCGTCGTTGAACGACGCCGGAGCGACGGCGGGCTGCCGCGATAAATCGACCCTCTCGTCGACCATCTTCTCCTCCAGCGACTCCAAGGAATCCCGGAGGCTGTCTTTCACCGTTTTAAATTTCTTCGAAGCTTCCTCCAGCAGCGCTTTTATCTCTTCCGCGTCCTCCTCGACCCCTTCCGCGAGGTCCTCCTCCTTTCGAGCCTCCGTTGTCGGTGACACGGCGGCAACCTCCTCGACCGTTGCCTCCTCCACTTTCTCGGTCACGGGTTTGCTCACTTTTGGGAACATTTTCTCCATATCGACCTCCTCGAGAACCGTCTTCTCTTGCGCTTTCGCCTCCTTCGGCGAGCTAGATTTCGAGCTAGACTTCTCGTCGACGGTCTCCTTCTCTTGGTCCTTCTTCGATTTTTTCGTCAATTTGTCGATACCTTTCTCAAACTTGTCGGCTACCTTGCCGAAAAAGCTGAAAACGCCCTTCTGCTCTTTGACCGACGGAGTCGTAGGTGCTGGTAACTCTTTGGGCGGTTGGGTCGCCGGCGGAGACGGTTTCTCTCCCTTCTCTCCTTTCTCGCCCTTCTCGAAATCCTCCATTCGGTACAGTTTCGGATCCACCTCCTCGTGAACCGGGAGATCGGCGACCTCGTCCGGTGTTTTGACGATGTCGCGTTGCAAGCATTGGACAGCTTGTCGAACGTCGAACGCCTGAACGTCGGGTTTAACCGACGAGGGTTTCGCGAAAGTCGTGGCCGGAGGAGCTGCCGCAACGGCAGCGGCGGTCGTAGCGGTAACGGTGGCGGCCGCAGAGGCTGCGGTGGCGACGGCGGCGGCGGTGGCGGCGGTGGCGGCGGCGGCGGCAATGGTGGCGGCTGCGTCCACGGTAACGGCAGCGGCGGCAGCAGCAGCAGCGTCGACGGCCGCGAGCGCCTCTTTTTCCTCGACTTTCTCCTTTACCTCCTCGACGATGTGTTTCTCGTCCATGTCCTCCTTTATTTCGTCGAGCGTCGGTATACGCTCGTCTTCCGGTAAGGTCGGCGCAGTGGTCGTCGCACCGGACTCCAACGTGGAGATTCGCTCCTGCGACTCGTCGAATTTCTCCAACAGCTGTTCCTTTTGATCGAGTTCCGGTTTCAAGTCGGTGTCGGTGGTCTTCCTCTCGGACGAATCCAGCTTGTCCGGACTGAGGCTCGACGGTTCTTTGGTGACGTCCTCGCTGTCCCTTTTACCGGAATCGTCTTTCTCATCCGGCTTTTGTTCAACCGGCTCTCCTCTCTCCTCCTCGAACGCGGTTACGCGTTTCAACTCCTTCCGTTCCGGCGACAAATCGATCGGTTCCGTTTCCTCTTCTCCCCTACCTTTCGCCGCCTCGGATTCCCGCCTATCCGCGCTTTCGTCTCTCTCCTTCTCCTCGATTTCCTCCTCCGCGCTCTTCTCCTTCACCAGCAACTCCATGTCCTTGAGCATTTTCGCTTTCTCCGATTCAGCCTCGTCCAGCACGTGTTTCTGTTCGCCCTCGCCGCTCTGGGTAGAATCCTCGACGTAGTCCTCCTCCTTCTCGACGATCAGATATTCGTCGATCAGCTCTCGTTTCAGCGCGTCCTCGATGTCGGCCTCGACGATGTCGTCGTCGGTGATATCCTCCTCCTTCTTGTCGGTAAGCTCGGCCGTTATTTCGTCGTCTCCCTCCGAACGATCGTCCTTCCTAGTCTCCTCGATGCGTTCCGCTTTCTGCAACACCGCCTCGATCTCCTCGACGACCTCCCGTTCCTCCTTCAGATCGGCGAGCACTTTACTCTCGATAGAATCCAACGAGACGTCCTCCGATCGTTCCATCAGATGAGCTTTCTCGACGAGCTTCACCCCCGGCTCGGGCTCGATTCCGGGCGGCGGCGTCGAGACCGCGGCCGCGTCCGCGACACCCTTCTCGGTTCTCGGTTTCTTCGGTGTGCCTCGAGTCGATTTCGCTGGACTGCCGGAAACCCGCAGCCCTTTGCTCGGGCTCACCGGTTTCCCACCGCGACGGCCGATCGGCTTTCTGTCGGTCGGTTTCGGTTTCGCCGCGGCGGTCTTCTCGATGTTCTTTAGCTCGACCACTTTTCGATTGTTCGCGTCTTTGGTGCTTTTCGCAGCCGGCGCGGCCGCAAGCGGCACGCTCGGCGTTTTCTGTTTCCCCTTACCGACGACGCCCACTTTCGATATCTCCGTTCTCGTCGCGACTCCGTTGATCGTCTTTTTAGGCGTGGTCGGGGACGATTTAACGATCGCGCCGCTCTCCTTCTTCTCCACGGGCGACTGTTTTCTCTTCTTCTCGGCGAGTTTCGGCTTGGCCGTAGCCTCGATTTTACCAGGTTTAACGGCTCTCGCTTCCTTCGACTCTTTCTTTCTTTGAGCCAGTTCGGCCTTCGGCTTCGATTCCTTCGCCATCACCTTCTCCGGCTCCTCCTTCGGCAACTTTTCCTCCGACTTTTCAAGTTTCTCCACCTTGGCCACCTCCTTTTTCGCGGGCTCCTTCTTGCCTTCGACGAGCCTCGATTCTACTCTCTTCTCCTTCGCCTCTTTCGCCTCTTTCGCCTCCACCTCAATCTTCTTGTTCTCCACGGCTTTCTTCGCCTTCGGTTCAGCTTTAACCGGTTGCGGTTTCGTCGGTATAATTGCCGCGCCCTGCGATATCGTCTTGGGCGGCGTGCTCGTGTCCTCGCTCGGTTTCATCGTTTTTATCTCCGGCGACTCCTTCTTCTCTTTCTTCGCGTCCCCGATCGGTGGTAGCTTCTGCTTCGTCGGCTTTTCCCTGAGAGTGGCCAGCGACGCGGACGGAGATAGGCTCTTCGCCGAGCACACGGGATGCTTTAGGAACTCCAAGTGTTTAAGCCGGTCGAATCCTTCGAAGATCTTGTACTGCGGCGTGCTCCCGGGAAATAGGATTCGCGTGATCGTGTCCTCCGGGTTGGCCGGTTGCCAGACCAACAACGCGCATATCGAGACCAGATTTTGAATTGGAAACGTCAAATTATTCGAGTCTTTCCTGTGACCTCCCGCGAACAGTTTCGAATCGGAGGCTTGCCACTTGGCCAGAAACTCCCTGACCTCGCGGCTATCCTTGTTCGGGCTTAACACGTACATGTCCAACGTGCCGTGGCCCACTTTGTGATAGAGGTTGATCGGGTCCGGATCCCTGTAGCACGGATGCGCTTTCAGATTTATGTGACGTAGATTGACAACCATCTCCTGGCCGATGTCGATCAGATCGAAGATCAGAGGATCGATATCCTTGTCCCCGTCCGGTGAATTCGATTGTCTTCTCTCCTGTCGGAATAGAACCAATGCCGATGCGATAAATAGCCTCCAACGCTTACCTTCGATTTCAATTCCATTCGAATACTTACGGTCAGGTTACAGAAAAAGTGTCCAATTTGAGGATAAACGTGCATCTCCTTCTTCTTACGGAGCACACTGGACATGCCTCCGACGTTGCTATTATTTATTCTAGTGACTAATACGGCGTCCAGTCGATCCAGATGCCGCGTAAAGTCCCAAAAGCAGGCCTTTCTCGCGAAACCACCGTCCACCAACATATTGAAACCGTTTATGCCGAAGAGCGCTGCGTCGCCTTGGCCGCCGGGGAAGACGTATAAAGTTGGATGACTAAATCTAATGTTGCCTACGACGTCGGACGGCTCCATCAGCTGATCCAACGTCTGGACCACGAGATACTGTCCCACGTAGTTGGTGAAATTCGCGACGGCTGACGATCCAGCGGTGAGAACGTCGTCGGGATTCACTCTGACTCTGCACGATCTGCGCACGATAAGCAGCCGCGCGTGGTATCGCGTGTGTGCGGACATCTCCGGATGTTATAACTAAGTCGAACGCGGTACGAACCTGGTGGAAGCTTCTTTCGACAATCTGTTCGTTGTCCAATCGCCGACACCGGCGCAGTGAATGTCCACCGTGACGCTGTTCTCGTACGCGCGAAGAACTCTTTGCACCTCGTGCTCGCTGAACGCGTCCAAGAAATCGGCAAGGCTAAAGGTTCCATCCTGAAAACGGACAACGGCACAAACCGGACGGTAAGCGGCAGAAATTCCATGCGCGTATTGAAACGCGCGCGTATTTCATCCGGTACGTACTTGCAGTATCCAGGAACCGTTTCCACCGAACGTGTAGCCAGCGTGAATAATGTGTCGATGCTTTGTGAAACTTGCCAGTAAATTACGGATACATTGTAGCAGCGTGTTCATTTGCGGATGTATCAGTACTTCCGTAACGAGATTTTCGGTAGCGTATTGGATCAGTCGTTCGCCTGGAAACGTACATTTCCAGTTTTAACCTCTAAACTCTAAGTACTCTATCCCGTTACGTGATTATTTCGAACCGATAATACCATTTCTAGCTTCCTCTCCTTCGGGAGCTTGCGCTACCAACGCCAGCAATTCCTTTTCCAAGTCTACGTGACAGCTGTCCTTGTCCCATGAGAGAAAGCCTGCAACGCACAAGTTCGTTCCCATCTTAGAACGATCGTGTTCGCACGAGGCCAACAAGAGCGACAATTTCATTCTTATCGTGACCCCTAACGGATAAGCGTTACCCTGCAGCAGAGTCTGCACCGGTTCGGCTTCCCGGTGCTATAGGGAAGAGGATGGTCGAAACGCGTAAAGGAGGATATCGCGTCGTACACGGAGAATCGAAAAGGAAGCTTGGCTACTGTTCGTATTCCATGACGTCATCAACACCGCACCCCCCATCGCGGTCCGGGGTAGCCGGCGGGCGATCGATCGCGCGCATCCTTCGCTCGCTCTCTCTCTCTCTGTTACTTTTTCCTATTTCCCTTGAACGTAAAATCTGGAATGGTGCTTACCGGAATAATGATTAATTAAAATAAATTGATCACGGAATCCAAGCAAGTGTGCACAGCTACGCGATTGTAATCCTCGAATCGGTTAACTTGTCACGTTGAACCACAGAACCAGCAAATTCCCTATGTCAAATTGATCGGAAGCCCTGACGATGATACAAGAGAAGCCGTGCGTCGGGGGTCGTGCCTTTTAATACGCGACGACCCCTGCACACTCGCTTCGTGTGTGTGTGTGTGTGTGTGTGTACGTAAAATTGTTGGAGAAAGTGTAACGCGGATAAATAACCGAAATACGTCGCTTCGTTGCTACGCTTATACCAGGTCCGCGGTTTCGAGGCACGTTGTTACCCGGTTAAAAACAGGGGTAGTTGGAAGATACTCGCGGTTAAATATAGAGAGATTCACGGGTTTCTTCGTTGGAGCATTTACCCCTTGGGTAGTAACTTTTAGAACCTCAGACGTGTTGGTTTCAGTCCATCGCGCTTCTTCATTTGCATTGACTTCCTTCCTTTCTTTTTTTATCACATTTTCCCCTGTTCTCCTTTTTCCTTGACGGCGGACACTAAGACGGATGTTAGCAGTTGGCTCGACTATATTTAGACACGGTTTCTCGTTATCCTTCTTTTACGCGAGTACGCGCGTCCAAGTTGTACGTATTCAATTTTCAATCAGCTGATATCGAGGAACGAGATGCGTAACGGAAAGAAATGTCGCGAGCGGTAAGCGGTTGTCGGTAAGTAGACGGACGACGGACGGACACGTATACTGTAAAAGCTTTTGTTGCCTAACAGGGTCAACGAGTATCTTCGAAAACTGCTGACACGGACGGTGTTCTCGATGAATCTCGCTAGAGAATTAAACATCGAATCGAGGTCGAACGTCTTCGAACCTGTCCCGGTGTTTAAAGTATCCGTAACGAACGATAGAAAACTACGACTTGATATATTATACAATACATATACGGAACAGCACGGAGATCGACTCAACTCGTCCGTGTGGCTATTTATATTTTTTAGGAGAAGGGCGAAGACCCGATCCAAGGATTTGTTAAACTCCGCGAATCCGAGATTTATTTCTCATCGCAGACGATCGAAATTAAACGTAAACGGACAATGGTAAAGCGTGCCGTTCCCTCTGATCAGGTAAGGGTCAGGTTCAAGAACGAGGTAATCGAGAAGGTAATCAGAGTTTCACGACTCGAAGAGCACGATAGAACGGGAGAGCGATTCACTGGCGAATGCCGCGATAAAATTAGACGCACCGTGTGTGCCCCATGTACGAAGGAAGGTTGAGCGTACGAATGAATTCGAACAAGGGAATTTCTACTTTTTCAACGATGCTTCTTCTAACCGAAATGTAGCAGCGTCTCTCGAAAAAGCGCGCATGTAAATTTCGTTATTCGATTCAACGAACAGAACCCTCCTCCATGCGCGAGTTCTTCCGGATATTACAAGCATCGAATAGCTTCAACTTTCTCGATGCTCCCCACGTCCTCAATCATGATTCATACCGACAAGTATGCCTTCCTATCTTATATACGTATGGTTACCCGTACACCATACGTACACGTAAATACATGCACGTTACGCATGCATATACGTATGCATGCACGAGCATTATCGCATTAATCTTTTACGATCGTATTAGCTATGCATTAACTCATACAATTATCCAGGTACATCGAACGTTAGAAGTAATTGGAAAATATGTACGCGAAAAATCCTACACAAATGAATTCGGGTCTTGCCTTGCCATCTTTACGCTCTAACAATCCTTTCTGTAACGCGTGTACTCGTGTTACGCGAGTACGAAACTTACCAACACTGTGAAACTTACCAACGCTGCACTCGTGGCGCATCAAAACGACCCGAATTTAACGAACAAAAGTGTACATTACAAATATTACATACGCGGTTGAACTGATTTTCACTTTCTTTTAATTCGTTTGCTTGCTCCTATTCGTATCATCGAATTCGTATATATATACATATATATATACATATATATATATATATATATATATATACATATACATATATCGCGTTACTTTATAGTTTAGCGACAATTTTCTCCACGTTCCGTGTAGATGGATTATTGATCCAAGTTCTGGTGACTGCGGGGATGTGGCCGTAGGCCGGTCTAACATGCGCATACCGCATCAAAATCGCAACCACAGATTTCTTTCTTTCCTTCGTCGTTCGTCTGGATAATAAATAAATGTAATCCGTGTAATTTATCGTTGATCACGCGAGTGGTCACCATTTCAATCGGATAGTACCAAAATTTCTTCGCGTTCGAATTCGAATATCACCGTTATTTTGCACTTTGTACGTCCGTTCGGATCGAAGGGAGGATATTAATTTTTTTTTTCAAACAACTAGATGTTTCGCGATGATACCACGGTGCTCGACGAAAGGATGTCGTTGCATTAAAGAATAGTTGGCTTCTCCGTTATGCAATAATACTCGCGCGCAAGAATGCGATTTAAAGCGTAAGAGAAGAATTTCGGTACGCGTAAAAGCAACCAACAACTGGTGATGACAAATAAAGATACCACGCGATTTCCTTACTAACCAACGTCCGCTGAACCGCCGCCTAGCAACAAGGGGGACCTATAAAGTTGTTGTGTAAGCTCGTCCGATAAATCGGAAGCAATACGCACAGCGAAAAAGAACCGTTACCGGTTGTGTTCGTGTGCGGAAGTAGGTCGGCGAAATATGTGAAATCATAATCGTAATGCTTCGAAATGGAGTGTCTATACGTGGTTCGTCCATGTTTCATTAGTAACAGGGGAAAGTAAATGATCGGAAAACTGTATATCACCGCCGCTTACCTTTTGCAAGACGATTCAAGATGAGATCCTTGTGTTGCGCGGTATGAGGCTCTGGAAGTACAACAAGAAGGTAGCAACCGCTCAATGGGGACGGTGGTGGATGCTGTTGTTGGGTGCCCGGTGGCATCGGACCACCAGTTACCGGTGTGATCGGAGATACGGTTTGTTCAATGTTTGTTGACGATATCGTAGTTTTCTCCCCTCCCCCTCCTCCTTCTCCAGTGGGGTCTGTGGTACTCATCGCTGGGAAGAAAAGAAGAAAAGCACGAATAAAAAATTTCCCATCTAATTCGATACCGACGGTTGACAATGCAGGCGCACGTATCACTTGTTCAACACCGTGTCTGACATATGACATTATACTTCTACTTGAGAATTATCCCGACAGCATTTCGAGTACCGGCTGCAATATTCCTGCCCAATTCGTACCCTGTACGATCTAATGGTAATCTACGGTCTAATGGTAAATAACCAAACTGGAATTACGTGACGATACACACTGTACACACTCTGCGCGCAATTCTACGTCGATCTCTTTGGTATAGAGGGTAAAGAACGAAAATAAATTAATTTATTTTAAATTAAGACAAGATCTTACCGAAGCAAAAAAATGTCGAAGATATTTTATGAAAAGGTCACCGTGTTGCCTAACCGCGATTTCATGCGGACAGTTTTGGCGTCGAGTATTGCGCAGGATTTGCACGACCCTTTCCCTGAAAAGCGGTAGGGCTATGTCCTGTCGTCGAATGCGCAGGATCCGAACTTCTCCGCACGACCTTAGATCATTGATCCAAATTCTGAGTAGCCAACTAGAGAGAACAAGACGTTAGAAACGATTATTCTTAATTATCGATTGGACGAAAAGATATAGTTTTTCAAAGAGTACCCAGAGCATCTCTCTCTCTCTCTCTCTCTCTCTCTCTCTCTCTCTCTTCGTCGTCTCTTTCTCTACGTTCAGAAAGAATTTCACGGAACAAAACGATCGCGTTAGTCGCTTCGTTCTACTCGAAATGAACAAATTTACAACCAGGTTGGAGCCAATCGAAAATGTAGGAGAAAATCGGCCCGGTTAATATAGGCGATGCAGATTTGTGCCCCTTGGTAACAACCCCTCCCGCAGTCCACGTAGCTGACCGATAACATCTATATCGCGTGGTCCGCGACGTGAAATTTGTTTCGTGAAATTTTTATCACGCTTACCTTGTTATGCTGCACGTCCGTCCAATTTTCCTCGATATATCGTATATCCAAGAAAGTTTTTCTTTCGTACGGCGAGACGAGTGGAGGGAAGAACTGGAGAGCGGGGAAGCTGTGCAGATTTTCAACAAGAAATGGTACTCGAGGAAAGAAAGTCGGAGAACGTAGTTTCTCCTCTCAACGATCCGGCTTTTCGTGTAGGTGCGGAGTCATTTCAATTTCTTCCTCCGTTTCGCGTTCGCGGACGAGAAGGAGGATGACAAGAAGGGAACAAAGGTAGAGTTACTTGGTGCGGGAAAAAAGGATGCGAGAGAGTGTGTGTGTGTGTGTGTGAGAGAGAGAGAGGGAGAGAGAGAGAGAGACCGTCGTAGGACACAACGACACTGAACGTAGATCGGTACGAAGACGAGACGTGTCCCTCTCTATCGGGGGGTTGGATGACGGCGATTCCGTCCTAAGACGGGTCTTCTTTACTACGACTCGCGAACTTTGCTACGTTTCTTCTCCCTATATCTCGATCAACGATACTGAAACTCGAATTGACTCGGCAGCAACACTCGCGATGCGGGCTGCCGGCTCTCTGACAGACTTCGTGATATCCTTTGCCGTTGCCACAGAAAGGCACCCCCTCCCTTCAGAATTGTTCCAGTATCCCCACTAACGATGCGCATCAACTTGGTTACATCGGTTCGCGCAGTCCAGACTGCCTGTACGTACTGTCTAGTCGATTTACACACGTACACACACGCACACATTGTCACATGTCGGAATCATTGCATCGTATAAGCACACATGTACGTTTACGTTGCATACAAACGAATAATCGGGAATACAAACACCGCCTAATACAGTTAAACTCTCTCTCATTGGCGCGCGTGTATGCACTGACTGACTGACTGACTGATATGACCGGCAAGCCGGCCGGTGCAACGATGTCAGAAAATGCCGGTACCTATGGAGAAAAGATATTGCCGAATGAAAAATCGAGATTTTCAAAGTTTATATAGTTGAAATCCCACTCCGCATCGCGTGTGCGGTTGTTGGGATGAAAATATTTGCGAGATGAAATAATATTACCATAAGAGATATCATAAGAAATTGTAATCGTTCGCAACCGTGTCAATCCCATAAGCGATCGTCCAAACTGCGACAGTAGATTTTGATAATTGAGACTAAATGTTTAAGTAATAATGTATATAGCTCTAAAAATCATTTTCTACGTATACGTATACATACATATTCTCTCGAATCATCCAAGTTTTGCCAAAAATATCGTTAGAGAAACTTGTCCTCTTTTCTTAGTCTTTAAATTGTTGGCAATCGTTGTTACGTTAGGTGCTATCGAGAAAGAATGTATTTATTTCATTTGAATCCGATACACGCATACATTGACGAGCAGCTGACAATATAAAAAGAAATGTTATTTCACTGTCGATACCTGCCATATACTAGCATTTGTCGCAATGCAGGGGGATCTGCTTCTCATCTAAAAGATACTTTTCTAAATAGGAACAGAAATTTTCAATGAATTCGCCGCAACGAATTTATCTATTGGTTGCAAATTAATGAGATGCAAGATGTACGAAAAATAAAAATTGTCAATAAAAAGCATCCATCGTCGAATTTTCCATCGCCCGTTACGAGGCATTCTTACGACAAGTAAGGGTCGATCCTTTGGCCGATTTATCTATCTCTAATCAGGAATATATTACTCTCGTTTTTCATTAATTTCCTATTAAACGTAATATAAAAGAGTTAATGTCACCTGACGCAACTGATTATGTCACGTTAGTTTAGCACGGGATCAATAAACTCTTCTGTCAATGAGAGATTATCCGGCAATCTATTGCCCACAATTTTTCTCTTCATACGCAACTTTACGACAATCGGTCTAAAAGTATCAACGAAAGTATTACTACGCAACGAAAGTCTACAGCGACGGATATAACCTGTATCGTTTAACCATTTACATTTATTTACCTGTGACGTTATTAATGCTAATTGCGTACACGCGTATGCACATTTTCTAATGATTTATACCCAACACGTATTATTATTGTTATTGTTATTAGATATTGTATAAAACATTCGTTGATCACAAGGTCGATTTATCGATTCGTTGGCATCTTCGATTGCCGCATTGCATCTCAACCCTCAACCCTGTATCAATGAAACGTCGTACCCCATTGGTAGTATATTTCCATTCGTTGATTATTACCAAATACATCGATACATTACAATTATATCACCATACTCGCTGTCATTGTCAACAATTTTTTTGTTATCTTTCATCGATTCGAAAGTATCGTGAATTAGATTTGAATTATTCGTCGATTCAAATTTTAAGGCAATACAGATATTCGACCTAGAAAAGAGGGATAGGAATAATTGCGGGTTGACGAACAATTTTTTACGGCGAATGATCTTTACACGTACAATTGAACATCCGAAAATATAATCATTATATAATCGAGTATCGCGTCTATTCCATCTTTTTTCAGTTTTCTTCTTTCCTCTTTTTTTTCTTCTTTCTTTCTTTTTTCTTTTTTTTTTTTTTTTGTTAAATTGATTTTTTTTATTATCGTTAAGTCATACATCGTTGTTAGAATGTAACTTTTTACCTACTATCCGAACGTGATCAGGGTACGAAACAGAAGTTTCACAGGGCTGGCCATAGTGCGTGGCGCTAGTATTGAGCGACACCCCCGTTACTAACCGTGGTGAGAATATCAGAAACCAAAATATAGCATCTCCTCGAGTCGGACACTGTCTCTTGATGAATGTACTTACATAATGACGATGCGCTCTACGTTGCGTACTTATTCCAGTTACATACCTACGTGTAATGATGTAAGTAAATGTGTTCACGCAACGATGATAGGTGACGACGACACCTATGACGTTTTAATGCACGCAAAATCTGCATATCTGTCAAGACGTGTACACGTACATACATATCTTTGGTTATAATACAAAACAAAATTGTCATATTTAAAAAACAACTCAAAACCGTATTGAACGATCAAAGTGTATACTAATAATAATAATAATAATAATAATAATAATAATAATAAAATGAACGTCATAAATATTATGAAATAACATTCCTCTGAAACATTGTAAAGACGATAAAAACACGCGGACACAATTTAACGGTAACAAGAAAGTACAGTATACAAAATTCTAAGGTTACGTTTCAAAAATTTCGTCTCGCAATCGGTTCTACTGCAATTAAAATACTAATTAAAGAGTCCGTGACGAAAAAACCTGACGAAACGTATCGAAACACTTAGACCTCTCCGTTCAAGAACCTGAGCCGAGCAATATATACGTTATATACGTACAATATAAACATATGCATATATACGTATACATATTCATGTACGCGCACTTCTGCTTATTAAGTACGTTAGCATTTGCATCAGCATCATCATCATTATTATTATATCGTTTGAATTATTTTACACATCGCGTCTTACAAACTATAGTC
The DNA here is from genome assembly GCA_963969225.1 of Xylocopa violacea. Taxonomy (NCBI): domain Eukaryota; kingdom Metazoa; phylum Arthropoda; class Insecta; order Hymenoptera; family Apidae; genus Xylocopa; species Xylocopa violacea. Next base: position 12,810,748 of record CAXAJV010000022.1, on the reverse strand, counting down.
GGTGACGTGTGATACACTTTAAGCAACGCTTGTGGCCTTATTTTGAAGATTTCAAATTTTTATTTCGCGATAAAGCACGTCTACTAGTTCTTCTTATGTAGTCTGCGCGACGAACGTCAATAGACAAGTTTCCCTTCGATTTACTACTTCTTTTATTCGATTTAAATCCTCGTCGAACAAACAAAATTAAGGTTTGCTTAACCTTTGCTTTAATCTTCAATTGCATCCAAATCTTCAATTGCAGTTAAAAATTAACGATACGAGAAGGGCAACAACCTGCATAAGATATATATAAGATATAAGATATAATTTATAGTTAGTGTAGTTGTGTCAAAATTGAAAAAAAGTTAATCGAATGGGCCGAAAAGCTTAAGTTTATCGAAGACAGCAGGGTTGGGCGTTTACGAGGCGCCACCACGACGGCGTCTCATCGATCTGACTAGCCGAATACCGCAGCCACTTACGATATACACAGGCTTTATACCAGTGCTACACAAAATCCACGTATCTGCAGAGAGAACGACTACCCACTGCATACAGTACATATATACGCTACGTGCATCTACACACCATGTGTATCCATGTGTATGTATGCCATGTATGTATGCATGCATGTACGTATATCATGTGCATGCGTACATATCATTTAGATAACTTGCTCTATGAGGATAAATGATCTGAAAAGCTTTCGTTTCTATTCATATACTAACAACACGTACATATTAACATATGTTACGTACACATGTATATTAACGAATATTATGAACACGAGAAACAACTAGAATAGCACAATGTTACGAACAATACATTTTATAGTAATTTTAAACAATGGTCTTTATACAATACACAATTATAAGAATGTATCGTACAAGATAACAAATAACGAATACATATATTTGAATATAAAAATAATGACGTTTTCTGTGCACCAATCAGGCCTTCTTATGCAAAGAAAATACCGCTCATTGCATTTAGTCTCTCGCTTCTCTTAAGTGTATACATACATAGAGCACGTGATCTTTCGAAGCATGTGATTCACTCTCTGTAAACTCGCACCGGTCGTTCTGTTGGTGTCAAACGTGAAATGGTGATTACAATTATAATGTAATAGATTTACGATCGACTAAATTATTGATTTAATTAGAAATAAAATTGTAATGCAAATGTTACATTAACATTATTGTACTTGTACGGAAATCACATACTTGTACACGAATATATGTTCTCATGAAAATGGACCAAGACACATTTTGTACACAAATGCGGAAAGCTACGAGGGAAATTCATACGATTAGCGACAAATTGGTGAACGCAAAATTAGCATTTGGTAAGACAATTTAGTAATTCTCTCGATTGACATTATAATTTATTACATTTTTTTAATTTAAAAAATCATAAACGGCGTCACAATTCAATGTAACTTTTACACGATGTAACGTAATACTACATTTGATCTGTATACTGTCTACGATGTAACGTCAATGTTCATCTTGGATTAATAAGTTGTACACGATACTGTACAATTAAGCGATATCGAAAGCATCTACGACTGGGTCTTGTTTATTAACGAAGCGACGATGAAGTGAAGAGTGGTGATGTTTGTCGATTTCAAATAGGATTTCTCGATAATTCCGTATGGGCTGATGGCCTGTTGGTCTTCTATGAAGTTTTTCGATATTTGGAACTTGCCATGGTCAGATGGAAACACACAGAAATAGGATTATTTCTACACGATAAACTTTCTCGTACAGAAGCATTCGAGCGTGATCTTGAATTTTATCTAGGAAAGGAATGGACAAAGAATTATAGACCTAGGTAAATTACTTTAACAAATTACTTGCATACAAGGTGCGCGTGCGCGTATAGAAACAATTGTGCGATAGAAATTTCAACAATTTGTAGTACATTACATTGAGCCTTCTGAGGCCTTTGAGTATAAATTTTATTTCTACTCGAACAAGAACATTGATTCTGTTTACATTTTAAGATTTACGTGCGATATCTTTATTCGGTATACAAATTTCAGGGACAGCGTGGCTAAATATTTGATTCATTTAAAGGAAGTAGAAAATAGAGATCCTATTCTATTGCTGGCGTATATTTATCATTTGTATATGGGTCTTTTGAGCGGTGGAATTATTTTACGTAAAAAGAGACAGTTTATGCAAAAAATCTGGCCATTTAAACAATCTGAAACGAATGGTAACAATGTCACAAACTTTGATGACATTTATGAACTGAAACGATATATTCGCGATACAATGAACAAAATCGGAGCAACACTGGACGAAGATAGAAAGAATAAACTTATAGAAGAGAGTAAAACTGTTTTTATGTTAAACAATGAAATTATAAGAAGCGTGAAAGGCAGTGAGACCGTTCTCCTTAAAAAAATAGCATGTTTTATTATACCTGCGATGTTGGTTCTCTTTGTCCTTTTGGGATCTTACAAATGACAGATGTATTAAATTATGTCTTTTAGATGAATTGATAAGGGTAAATCGATTAATTTTTATCTATATCAAGGTTCCATGGAGACGTGTACACTTACCCGAGTGCGGCGAAGGAATAGTGAATAAACTGTTTGCAAAACAAATGCAGTCGTACGTTACTGATTTTTCATTTATCGTTTCACACTTTGTTAATAACAATTACAATAGGATACACCGAATGTGTTCGTTACATTAAAAATAAGTTACATGGTAATTTTAACATAAGTGGTATTTCATTGCACTAGGCAATAGGAAACTTCACTTTGCTTATATTGCATATCTTGAATACGTATGTAATAAAAGAGGAGGGAGAAAGTAAATCTTTAAAATAACCGCAAATTAATAGCGAATTCATCTTGTACCTTATTATACACGAGTGGCAAGATCGTTTCGAAAGCATGTGCATTTTGCTGAAAACTTGTTGATACGACAAATATTTAAAATCAGAATTAATAACTTGTAAACCTGTTTACACTCTCGCTTATCCTGAATATCGAATTCTGATGCGACTCTATTTTCTAAAATAGTCATTTTAAAATAATTTTACAAACAATCAATTATTGGTTGTTTATCGAACATAAAGTTTGTCCAGATAGTCGAACAAAGTTCAATGGAATATTTTCGAGATTCAATATCGTCTATTGGGAAAAAATGCGATATGCCATGATTCATTAACATGAACGGAGAAGGCATTGGTTTTAAATCCGTTCGTAGTTTATTCGCAGCTTTGCCAAATAACAATGATTTGATATTTCCCTCTGGATATTCTTTGCTATGAATTTCTTGAGACGTTTGATCTGAAATCAGAGAAGGAAGAATATAATTTCATGCGTGCGTTAACTCTCTCTCTCTCTCTCTCTCTCTCTCTCTCTCTCTCTCTCTCTCTCTCTCTCTCTCTCTCTCTCTCTCTCTCTCTCTCTCTCTACGGCTTGGATTGTAATTTTAAACGCTGAACCTTTTACTTTCTTGGTAAGAGCTTGAGCTTTATACATGAATTCGGTGCATTTTATGGACTGAATAGCTGGATCCATTAAAAATGAGCACGATTGTTGAACTTGTGGGCTCTCGGTTAATTGTTTGGCAAGAATAGAGGAAGTTTCATCCTCGGTTTGATCGCCGAACAGGTTGCGTTTTATCGCTGCTTTTGACACGACATTTTTACCATCGTGTATACCGCGCCGATTTCTTGCCGGTGATGTATTGGATTGCCGAAAATTTTTACCATCCTTAAAGCTTATAATATCGTTCTGCGAATTGTATATTACGATTTATAAAATAATTGTTCGATATAAATATATTTAATATAAGAAAGTAAGAAATATATTTAATTACCTGAACGGAATGGGGAAGCAATTGCCGCTTGTTCTTTGAAACGGTTTCAACATCGCCCAGTGATCTGTGCCTATGCCTTCTTATTATATTTGTATTTTTCTCGCGCAAATGTTTATCCTGTATCCATCGTCTCATCCTTCTGTTGAACAGATTGTTGAACAAACATAAATAGTTAAACAAGAAAATCAATCTTGAATGCTTTTAATTTCCAAGGTGTTACCTTACAAAGGGAATAACCATGAAAAATGCATTCGGACCGACTCCTGTTTTTACTTTCGGAGTCATGTCCTTTTTGTTATTAGGTAAGTCGGCTAAAGAGAACCATTCCACATTTTTGATTTCCTTCCTTGTTTTCGGTTGAAATTTTGTATCTTTTTGAACACCGCATATTATGTATAATCTTACCAGGTGTTCGTTTATCATCGACTCGATATACTCATTTTCATCTATCAAATTTGAAATGTCAAAACCAGTTTCTTCTAAAACTTCTCTAACAGCACAATGGGATGGATCTTCATCCCTGTTCACTTTCCCCTTAGGAAAGCTCCAACTGTTTTTTGCCCAATAACTTTGAACGAGTAATACCTTGGTTAGATCTTCGTTCAACACGATTGCACCAAACGTTGGAACATTTTGCTTGTAGTCGCGCCATTGTTCAAGAATATTATCAATGTTAGCTACATGAGGTTTCAGGAATGGTATATGAAAAAAAATATGAGTGGCAAACTCTCTCATGCTGCATGGTCTTAGTTTTGGATTTTCGTCTGTACAATAAAAATCTAAATAAAACCAGTGTGCTAGTTCGATTTGAAAACATATTCGGACTAAATCTTTTCTCTCTTCTTCGGGAACGTTTATAATAAATCGACTAAAAATGTCAAAATCATGTAAAGCGTAAGATACAATCGAATGTATTGCGACAAGTACGAATAATGATACGAAAAGATATATTTCGAGAATTATTTCCAAAACTTAACCTGCTTAAATCGTCGAGAATGTCGGATGGTAGCGAATGATCCACCATTTCAAGTATCAGTGAAATGTTTTCAATAATTTCTTATGCAATTTGTAATAAAATATCGTAATCAAATTACAAGTACACAGATCATCGTATATAGAATCATAAACAAACGTCAATTTTTACACCATATACGTACACATTAGTAGAGATACGTGCACAGAGCGGATTTAATTCGCGTTGTGTCCCATCGAGTTCCTTCTCTGATCGACCTAACCTAACCTAACCTATAATTACAAGCGTATTCAGGATTCACGGTACGCGGAGCGTATCCATAAGTCAATTATTATTTTATTTCTTTATTATATCTTTTGCACGATCGCTACGAAATTAGGATTTTTCAATTTCATTCCTTGCCTACAAAAGGTTATTTATTTTAACCTTCGCATAATTATGTGTGTGTGCATTGAAATATTTGAAAAGTTATTTAAAAATATATATTTTGGTAAACACTCCAAACGATTGGTGCATGTATTGTCACAAAGATTGCTCTTTATCTTTCCCCAATTAATCTCAATATCTCCTGTAGTATAAACTCGACGTTCTCGTTATTGTTTGTCACCTTCAAATCCCACGTTTCTACATCGTCTAAATCACATTCAGTTTCTGCATCGTCGATACCTGTAAAATTTTATTACAATTACTTATTTAATTTAGATTTTCATTTCTATAATTTACATCGATGTTAAACTGCACGAATAACTCTTTGTCGTATATACCTGGAACGTATACCCAGCCGCGTTTGTTTCTAACTGAATCATCCGATTCTATACGAATTGTTTTGCATATATCTCCAAAGTTTTCCACGAACCATTGTATATCAGTTTTTCTTCGTACATCGCTCACTATCCATACAGATTTGCTATATGCTGCAATAACACGTGTACCATACAATATCGTGCAGAGTATAAACATCTTTGGTAATACAAAGAAACAAAGAAAATAATAATAATAATAATAATAATAACTTTATACCATTGTACATGTCTATTGCCGCACGACAAAAGTAACCATGATCTTGCCTTCTTATACTTTCTCCCCATTTTGCCATTTCAAGGCGATAATTTTCTTTGTATTCCCCATTTCCCATAAGTTGATCTATATCCAAACCGACAGACTTGGACCAATGAGATTTAATTGGTCCTGACAGTCTTATAACGATGCCATTTTCAAAACCGATCCTGACCGAAAAGAAAGAAAAAGAAAGATCTCGTTAGTCGTGTTAAAAATTAACATCTCATTAGTAAATCTGTTTTCTAATTATTAATATTGTAAAAAGTTGATCACCTTTCTTGCAAAATATTTGTAATATAATCCTTGCCAGATTTCCTTTTACCACTGAATAAGAGGATAACTCGTGGTTCGGACGAATCGTTTTTACTTATTGCAGGATCATCATTGACGAGACTAACCGCCATGTTGAATCAACACACTGCAAAACATAATATGATTTAAATATGAAAAAGATATTATATAATAATTATGACCGTGTAACGTTATCGAGCGTAATCAATTACTTTCGCATACGCACACGTGTAGTTTCTTTAAATCGTATTCTAACAATTACTTTTAATAAAATGTCATGTCGCGTAAATGATCATTTGTATAAAAGTAATTGTCACTCGAAATACACGTGCACACGAACGCAATGTCGGGTGCACTCGTCGCAATCGCGAAGCATACGCGTTATTCGGTCATAATGGAACAACGAAGATGAACGAATTAAAGCGTTTAGCCGTAAAATGTTCTAAAGAAAATGTGAACGGAGAAAAAGCAACAGGATATCGCAACAAAACTAACTCGACGTAAAATGAATTCGCTTTCAAACATTTTATTATAATCAAATCATTTTGTACACAAAGTGAGTTATTTTTTAGCTTCGCGGAGAGCCTTACGCATTTTCGCCCTCTTTAACTGTTCTTTGGGTTTCAAATTATGTTTCTTCGCGAAACGTTGGTTCCTCAAGAATTTTAAATCCATCTGAAACAGTAGAAAAAGTATTACTATATACATTTTGTGTAATACAAAGTAAGAGACTAACACATTTGAGACTTACACCAAGCGTAGACTCGTGTCTATAACGTTTCGGTTTTTTGATGCCATTACGATGAGCTTTGCGATCTAGAAGTACCAAAAGGAAGACAGAGATAATCGTTTTACATTTCATAGTTTAAAAATTAATAAAATTGCTTCCGTTAAATATATTTTATCACAGTAAAACGTAACTAAAATGAATATATTTTCGTTATACTCACTTTGATTATGATTAGTATGGTTTTTTGACTTTGCCATTTCTCCGTATTAAGCAGCCTATAAAAGATAATTAGTTTCAATCAATTGCAATGTGTGAACCGATATAAATAATATTTGAGGTTACGTATTTCTTAGGGGTAGATTCATGTTCTACACATGCATCGAAGAAAATTGCTATTAAAAAACTGAATCGAGAAATACCGTCATTCGATGGTAAAAACTATCGAAACAGTACGATTGTATTAATTACAATGAAGATTATTCGGATGCGTGTAGCGACGCGTTCTTACCTTTAGAAACGATACACTAAATAACTAACGGAAGCGGAAGTTTCATGGGAAAGAGAAATGGAACGACGGTAGCGCCAAATGTGGTTTTCTTTCTTTTTCTGTGCATTATATTTCTCTCTTCTACACTCCAAAAAGAGTGTTTAAACTTGACAAATAAGACAATAAATGAGAAAAAAAGTAATGTCTAGTGTATTTAGACATGATATATGCAAAGTATATTTCAACAAACAAGGAAAATAATAACAGAACAGATTGGAAAAGCAGTTTTTGTCAAAATTTTTACGTTGAAGCGTTTCGTGTTCTGTACGACTAGTTTTCATTTTATTTAAAGCTTTCTTTGTTTGCGTAGCAACACATATACAAGTGACTTAATTACTATATTATTACAAAAATTAATTGAACAATTTAACAATTTACATTTGACATATGAACTACATCGATATTTACAGTTGCAGATATACATATATATATACATATATATCTCTCTCTTTGGACAGTTGCGCTATGTACGTACGTAATTCCAGCTACGTATTTTAATTATCGTTATTAATGTTCTCGCATACTATATTCTGACACGTTAAGAATTGCAATACAAAAGTATTAAATATTTGTTGCAACTAGTAATACTTAACGCTTTTGTCAGCTCACTTAATATGTCGCAGGGATTATAACTACAGACTTATCAATTTGTCGGGTTACTTTTTGAAATGTAACGTAGATTTTTCTTTGTTTATTATCGAAGCCAACGTTCGAAACATCAAACAACATCGATCAAGATAACGTTACGTATCTACGGAAAAGAATTTCTCTTAAGAGAAGAAGATAAAAAAATTCACTAAAAAATTTACATATCACACGATCGACTAAAAAATTTGTTTAGGATAGAAGACGCGATTCATAGACCTAATACTTTTCGTTGCAATTCAATCCAATCCATAAACTTTTGTTCAACTTTTCTCTGTTGCAACAAAACTTGAGCAGCTCTTTCAAACTTTTCTTCGTTCCTACGTATATACATTTTTGCATCTTGTTCCAGCTGATTGATCTTCTCGGGACGTATCTCCACCATCGATAACATTTCCGTCAAGTATGGATTGAAACGAAAGTAAACGCGTTCGGGTAAAAGATCATTCAGCATTGTATGCACAGCTACACAGTAATGTAATGGTATCGAGAATTAAATATAAGAAAGGAAAGAAGGAAGAACGTTGAAAATCCATACCTTCTGTATCGGTTGCGCTATTTATGATACTATAGAACTTTTCTTTCCAACTAGAAATCGCTATGTCCGCGGATTGCTCGCTGTTTTCACAAATCCGATTAGGCGTCCGACCAGTGCCAAATGAAATCACACACTGAATCGAATTATTTGGCCATAATAGCTTGGCTTCGTGTAGCGCAACGGCACACGGATTATTGACGAGTATACCTGCGGGTAAATGAACATCTTTAAACGTTTCACGGATAGCTTTCATTTACGTAACACCGATGCATTTGTCCTTTAAGAAGGTGTACCTCCATCTTGATGAAGGTATTCGCCATGCTTAAATTCTTCGAAATAAGTAGGAGCCGCTGCGGATGCTCTGATAGCCTCCCATAATTTGTGTTTGTGAGATCCTATGTATTGACTTTCTACTCTATGCGGTAAAGTATAATTTCTGAATACATAAGCCATTACACGTTCATGATTTACTATAGTAGATATAGCTGAGAACTGAAACGTTATGCTCGTGTTAAAGTTGGAAGATGCTTTGCTTAAAAAATTTTCTATAATACGTACACGTATACGATAACGGGCAAGTTTTTAAGGAAGAATTTTTTTACTACGTACTTTCGGAGCTGTTGGATCGCGAACCGTCTTTATAAGAGTTTTATCGCCTAAATGCTCTTGCAGTAATTTCTCCCAGAGAGCTGTATCGTAATATCCATGACTCCACATCAAGTTGCTCGTGCCTTTTATCGTGCTCTGAGTAAATACTTTAGCACTTAATTCTTTATACAATTCAGATATCTCGTCTAACGACTTTCGTTTCTGACCACCTGAAAGTAATTTTGTTATTTAAAGGTACGTTTTAAAGGGAAATAGCGTCGTGGTCCTTTATAATTTTGACATAATCGTATTTGGATGACTTTGATTCGATATATCGTCTTCCATACCTTCGACAGTTTCCTTTGGCAGAACTGCGCATAAAAGTCAATTAAACGCACAGGTAATAGTGTCGTTTGTTCCTCGGGATGAGAGAAGAAGCGAAAGATTTATTAGGAAACCTACCTAGAGCAGCAGCGAGAATAGCTCCTGTACTCACACCACATATGTAATCGAACAATTCGTAAGTTTTCTTTCCTGTTAATTCTTCAAGTTTCTTAAGCATTTCTATAACTAATACACCGCGTATACCTCCTCCGTCGATGGAAAGAATTCTGATACCTTTGCCGGGCAATGGATCGGTGTAACCCAATACTGCTAACGCTTCTCTGATGGACGCTGCAAAATTTACGTTTTGGCATTAAAGAAGGTTGGCGTAGATGGTTTAACAGAATCGGTACGATGTTCCCATAAATTGTTTTATACCGATTATTTGTTCGTCTTTAACGGTGCGTCGAGTTTTCAGCAATACGTTGATCGCTCCTTCTTTAATCGCATAATGCCTGGCATCTGGATACTGATCAATATGTACCATGAACTCTTCGATTCTTCTCCAACGGGAAGCACTGGATTCAGCGGTTACAATGCTATTCAAAACGTGACGAGTTCTAGACGCGATGCTGTGCCTCGGTATACTTTTGTGAATATTTAGTTTCCACTTGGGTGGCATAACCAAGTTGACTGTTTTACTTTGAAATACAGTCGAATTAAATATTAACTCGCCAAGGAGCCGCGATAAAGACTGGGGCGCTGTCTTTGTCAGACTTTTGTTCTCATTCGTGTCCTCTTCTGGAGTAATTTTCTAGAAAAGTTATCGAGCATAAATAAGGGCAACCCTTGGCTTCGAATATATATCACTTACCTTTTTACATCGAATAGAATTATCGGTTAACGCAAACTGTTCCACCGTACTGTCTAGCATTAGTTTATCCTTTTCCAGTTTCCTATCGTTGTCACACTTTTCCGCATTCATCGCTTTTCTATTATTCACATTTTTCGATAATTCGATCAGTGTCAGCTTTTTCACAGTATTTATTTGGGAATACGTTATCCTCTGCAGAAAGTCTAACCAGTCTTTGGATAAAATGAGTTGCAGCCTTTTATCGTAACCAAATTTGCGTAGGTAATTTTTCAGTTGCTTTAAAAATTTTGAATAATTTTGCATAGACATTTTCATTCTCCGTAAGAATGATTGGAATAGTTTATTTTAGTTAACGCCTCTGGTCTAGTATAAGCCTCATTCGTAGTCTTACTACTATGCGTCAATTGTCTGTAATTACGAATAAAGAATTCTATAGAAGTCGTTATTGTACATTTATTTGTTTGTTATAATGTTTTATGTATGGCGTTTATGTACATTGTACTATCATGCAACGTAACGGGAAACAACTCTAATTATATACTCGTATGAATTTCGATATGAAAATTGTGTATCTAAACTGGATGTACCAAAATATTGGTACGTCGTATGGTAAACAAATATTAAAAAATGAGAAATGTTCGAAACGATGAAAGTTGTCAACGAATCGTTGTTGATACGTATAAGTAAAGACGTTGCGTATAGGATACGTACCGCACGCCACGTACTGTACACAATGCGTTTGTCAAAATCAGCTGATATGCAATGATTTAACGATGATTATTCGTGAAGCAGAGTAGTTTATTTATTCGGTAAGTATACGTATATATACCTGTCGTTAATTTGGACGCGGGCCCGTCTCCTTCACACGCGTCCGTGTTAAAAAAAAAAAAAAAAAAATATATATATATACTCTCTGCAGTTAACTGTCGTACCGATAATTTAATTACGGCGCTGCGGCGCTATCTCTTCGAAGAGTGGTGAAACTGGTCGTACACCGTTATCGACAGCGAAGCAACGTATCGACCGACTGGTGGCGCCATCTCTCGAAAGAGTGGTGAAACTGATCGCGCACCGTTATCGACAGCGAAGCAACGTATCGACCGACTGGTGGCGCCATCTCCCGAAAGAGTGGCGAAACTGATCGCACGCCGTTATCGACTGCGAAGCAAAGTACCGACCGACTGGTGGCGCCATCTCTTCGAGCACGACCGAGGCTGAATCCCGGACAGTTTGGGAACTCGTTGAAGAGATGGCGCCACGAATAACGAAATGATTTTTACAGACGATAATACGACGGTAAATACATATGCACGATACGGTTAATATTTAGAAGGGAATCACGCAACAATGAGATGTACAGAAGAAATGCGTGTATGCGCGCATTTAAGTTGTTCGTACACAGAGTTACTTGGTGTCGATTCGATGTTAAGGGTCGGCCAAACGCGTATCGCGTCGAATCGAACGAAGCGTGAAACAAGCATCGAAGATTTCTTACCCAGATATTCGAGAAAGATTGCTTCGAGATTTTTTGATCTGTCTTCGTCTTAGATGATCGTTTCGCACCGAACTGTTTCGAACTACTAAGCGCGCATATGTCTCTTTCTACTGTATATAAAAGAACCGTTCTGGCGCAATTGAGAGGGTTCGTTTTGCAAATGAAATCATACGATACCGTCGGAGCAATGAGATTTGTTGACGGCTACACGCGGTACGTATAAATTTAACGCATAGACGATTCATTTTACCGGCACAAGTAAATATCCTGTGTTGTTCTCGATGGTTGTTTATATCGCTATTATTAAAGTTGACACGTGTAAACACACGTGCGATTAACGTATTACGGTGCGTCGAGCGATCGCGATGGTGCAGAAGAATAAGATGAAAATCAGGTAAGCGAGGTAAGTTGAGCAACTCGAATAGCTACAACACCCGTCGAATAATTTACCTTTATTTTCTTGGTAATCGAATATACAAAGTTTACATCTAGTTTGTTTGCTTATACGATGCATCGAATAATATTGATACGATGTGACGATAATAGTGTGTGTGTGTGTGTGTGTGTGTGTGTGTGTGTGTGTGTGTACGTGCGTGCGCGTGACGCATACACCATCCAGTTCTGTTATTATCTTTGTTTCGTTCAGACGTATCTGAAACGATACGATGTACACGAATGATTCGTTGAAACAAATAACGCTTTCCTGAACGTTTCTCTAGCTTTTTGCGTATTTCAGTTTATGCGACACAAAAAAATAGTTTCATAGGCCGTTACGAGTACTCGCTCGTACATTTTTTTTTTCCTTCTTTTTTTCTTTTTTCTTTTTTCCCTATACGTATAGGAAAAGTCTATGCAGAGTAATCGAGGAATTGATTCGCGAGAATGATTCGTAAACGAAGAAGAGTAAAAGTAAGACGAAGAGGAGAGGAGGAGGAAGAGGAAGAAAACGTTCGGTGTATCGTGTTCCACGAGTATCTGAGCGCGCGCGTAAAGCTATAGCGTTTTACCGTGAATACGAATAAATACGTAAGGTTAGTCTAATCAGTCTTTATACAATTATTCGTACATGTCCGTTAAATTTGTCGCATTGTCTCTCCTTCCTTCCGTCACATTCATTCTCGCTCCTTTCGGTGTTTGGCTATTTACAATCTCCGAGGGAATAGTCGAGAGCGACGAATCGATGCGCGCACAGGCGTAGGCACAGACAGACGTTGATACAATTACAAACACACTTTTCTCTAGCTGTATCTAAAACGAACTAAGATAGAGTAAAGTCGCCGAATGACGGTAAAGGGTAAAAAAATATTTTTGCGTATCGAATTTTCGCACGGTTGCTTCTTTGAACGATAAGAGGAATGGAAACGATAACGATGATACATACGACGAGGAGGATTGATAGCGATAACGAGAAATTATCGATCACGAGCGAGACTCGTGAACGGCAAGAGATCGATGGAGACGAATAAGTTCTACGTGGCATCGATACAGGCCATGATATGTATCGCATGATCGCAACGATGCACTTGCCGTTCACGAGTCGATGATCGATCGATCGATTACCCGTATATTGATCATTCAGAGTTGCTCGCTCGCTTCAATTTCCATCTTTTTCTGTTTTTTTTCTGTTTTTTTTCTCTGTCTTTTTTCTCTGTTTTTTTTT